>CANYBF013352254.1:0-12309 GCA_948192965.1 Dalechampia spathulata
AATAAAATGGAACATTAATAAATTTGAAATCCCGAACCCAAACTCTGAAGAAATTCAGGCCGCTTTCCAACACAGGAAGGCCCGGGTTTTATTTCCTAATTTTCTAGTCATTCAATTGAATTGACGAAACAAACTAGGTGGTGACTCCACTTAATAACCTCGACGCGATCTTTTTAAGTTAAAGACCAATCAACTATGGAAGTACGCCATTGAGAGCAAGCACCACGGCATCTCACGCCGAACAGCGTGCAGCGCTCCCGCGTCCGGGGCGCGCTACTCTTACAAGTGCCTTCAACACTCCATCAATGCTTCAAGTATTAGAAAAATGGTGAGGTAAGAAGGGTGGTAGTTGATACAAATCCTTTTAGTGAAGCTAAGTCACACTTTACAAAATGCTAAATTTTACTTAGTGATAAGTGAAACAGGGGAGTTACAATTTGAGCCTAAAGCAACTAAAGAACTGGCAGAGAAAGACTCTTTTAAAGTTAAGAAAGGAGCATCTTTATTTTTAATTGAGGGGAAGAGAGAAACTTTAATAAAACTAAATAAGTTTATAAAAGAAAATCCAAAGCTGCATTATGTTCCAGCTTCAAGGAGAAAAGAAGGGCAAGCCTTGTTCAAAGCTAGAGAGGATGTTAAACAAGACTTACAGGACTTAATCCTTCTATTAATAAAGCTGGTAATATCAAAAGTAGCCATATCACTGTTATTGGGGTTTATCCAACCATCATAGGGGTCTTCGGTAGAGCATGAAGAACTTCTAATAAAAAGAGTAAATGAATTTGATCTAAATGACCTAGTCCTTCTCATATGAACCATTAAAGTCAATGGATGGTCAAGGCTGGTGAAACATTGTCACATCCTAAATCGAGCACCTGATTTGCATTCGTGAATTGATTAAAATGTCTTGTTTTATATGTAATTAGTGTAATAATGATATGAAATTATGTCAATAATGATAAGTATGTGATGAGATAAGAGTTTATAACTATAATGTTGAAATGAGAAATTTTGACGAAACCATTGAAAACGGACCCACTGAACAAAGATTAGTAGATGAAATTGCTATCAAAAACATTTAATATGATTAATTAAGTAAATTTAAGATGATTGATTTAACATAAGTTTAATAATATAAAAGAGATAGAATAATAAATTTGGAATTTATTATGATATCATAATTATGTAATGATGATGTAAGCATGATATGTGCATATAAGTATAATTATGATTCTAATGAATTAGAGAATGAATAATTATTTATTAATAATGAATTAGTAAAAGTATATAATAATGTATAAATATTAGAAAAGTATAATTAGTATTTTTATTAATGATGTCATGATGATATCATAAAATGGTAAAATGATGTCATAAATAAGCAATGAATAAATTAATGGTATGTAATTAAATAAGTAGATAAATGTATAATTGAAAATAATATAAGTTAAAGTAGATTTGAATTAATATATTATATTAGAAGTGAGATTGGTAATTGTGTTAGTGGTATAGGAATTTGTGTTAGTGGTTTAGGAAGTTGTGTTAGTGGATGGAGAGAGAGAATATAATATTGGTATTTTTGAGTTAGTGAAAAAAGATAGAGGATGGTATTTATTAAATTAATATGTTTTAGAAGTATAGAGTATAGTATAAAATACATAAGATAAGGATTTGATTGGTGGAATTAGAATTTAATATGTATAATTATACATATATGTATGTATAGAGGTTGGAATTTAGTATAATAAAGTGTATTTTGAGTATGCCCTACGGTTTTATAACCTTATCCCTTAAGAATCCTCTATTTAATAAAACAAACCACTCATTTCTTATCGCATACCTAAGTGACTGAACCTATACACTCATTCCTCTCTTCTTTCTTCACTTTTCTCTCTTTGTTCTTGCACTTCTTCATTTTATCTTAAGAGAAACCAAAACTAGCTTTTTTAAATCCTTCATTTCTCTTCAAAACTTCATACATATTGCTAATACCATACATTTGGAACAAGTTTAAGTCAATAGATCTTCATTTCTTCATGTTTATGCAAGAAGCCAAAGTGTTCCTTTAAGCAATCGAAGATTTCATCTCATTTTTCATCTTTTCATCTTGTTTTTTTTAGTTTCAAGTAAACTCTTTAAGTATACATCAAGGTAAAGCTAAAATACTCTTTTTTTCTCTTGTTTTCTTAGTGACCAAAACTATTTTTTAGTGATTCTTCAAGTTCATGATCGAAATCATGAAGAATCATGAGTTTTATTAAAAACCATAACTTTTCCTTGAGTATTAACCTTGTTTTATGTTTGATCTCACTCTTTAAGGTACATGCATGTTGATTTAAGGTGAATATCAACCTTAATGAAGTTAAAGTGGTGAAAGTTCAAACAAATTCATAGCAAACTTAAAGGGATAGCAAGTTTTAGTTGAGTTTTGGGTTGTTTGGCTAAAGGTGAGCCTTGGTGAGTATGAATAAGTAGTAGATCAAATGGTTTTATGCATTTTATGTGTGATTAGTATCATGGCCAAATGGTTTCAAGTTATTTTTGTAGTTTTAGTTGATGATTTGGTGGTTAGATTGGTTAGAGTTGTAAAAAGCATGAAATAAAGTGTTTAGTGATTATATGGGTGTGTGTGTCATGGGATTTCCTTTTTGGCCAAATCGTTCCAATGAATATTTCTAACTGATGGTAAGTTTAAAACATGATTTAAAGTGTTTTACTAAAAATAGAAGGTAAATAGTTAAGAAGATGATAGAAGCTAAGTGATAAGTTAAGTAAATTTGATGATTTAAGGTTCAATTTCATTTTAAGTGTAAATGATTTAAGAAATATGAAATAAATGATTAAGTTAAAGTATGATTTAAGCATTTGACTTTTAAATTAAAATAAAGATGGAGTTCTTTTTAAAGTATTAAGAAGAACATAAGGTATGTTATAAAAAGACGGACTTAAGATATGATTTTTAAATGTTTAATGGATTAAATAGAAGCATTTGGTCATGAACTTATGTGGGGACTTAAATGATCAAAGGATTAAGCATATTAAGTCTTAAGAAGAAGATTTATAAATTTAGTAATGAATGAAATGAAAAGGTTATATTTAAGGGTCAAATCGATGGACTAAAATGAAGTAAATAATGAGATGTAAGAGGAAATATTATACGATTTTGGAAGTATTTTAAATTACAAGAATGAAGTTAATATTAGATAATAATAAGTAGTTTAATGAAGAAGTTAATGGATAGTATGATATGGGTTATAGAAGAAGTTAAGTTGTTAACTAAGAGATAAATAAAACTGAGGTAATATGAAATAGTTCTACTTAAGATATATATTAAGGATTTAAATGATCATTTAAGTAAGAATAGTAAGTATTATTAAGAAGGTTAATGAGTTAATAAACGAATGATATAATATGATTCAATTTAGTGGATAAAATTAAAGATAACAGCGGGGTACAGAATACATAGACATATGGTTTATAAGGTGAAGTGTAAACTAATTGATTATGTTTAAGTATTGGATAATGAATATGTTAAGGCATGTAGTATAAGAAGAATGAGAGTAAAGAAATTGATATTGTAATAAGAAATGTTTTGAATTATAAGATTAAATTGTCATGTGAAATAGTGAGATAAGGATATATGATATGTTGTTGAAGAGTAACTATATAAATGATAAGCATACTAATGTTTATGTAAACTGAATGTGTGATTAAGTATATTTAAGACATTAAAATATTTAAATAAGTTACTGATTAATTATTAAATGTATTAATGATAGTGTTTCTAAAGTTAAGAATAAGCAGTAAGATGGTAAGTCACAGATAAGTAATGTTGTGAAACAATAATAACAGAGTTTAAGATACCATTAGATTAAGAAAGGGAACATAATTTAATTATGAAAAGGAGTACTGAGAAGTTAAACAAGTTTAAATATGGATTAAATAACTGATGATATCAACTGCTTTAATATTCTGTTTTTGACAATAACTATTTTTAGTATAATATAAATATGTTTAATATTTGGAATCTGATTAAGATATAATATTAAATGATCAGTAATAAGATGATGATAATTTAGTAAATTGATAGTAACATGTTAACTGTTAACTATTGAGCTATTAAGTGATTAATAAGCAGCAGTATAAAAGGGGCAAGATAATCAGATAGCAAATGATGATAAAATGATTTACAAATGAGTCATGATTTTTTTAAATAGAATTTAAGATGATAAAATATCACTAATTATGATAACTATTTAATTATTATTATTATAATATCATTGTTTAATTGAAATTAGTTGTATGATCAAATTTGGGATAAAATAAAAACATAAACACATAAGATGTTACTGTTTGGACTGAATAACAGAAATGTTATATGATGAGGATTTATTAAGAAATTAAATAAATTAAATGTTAAATATCTACATATAATATATATATAAATATTAGGCAATTATATTAATTGTTTAAATATAAGAATGCTGATTTCAATATGTAATGAGTAAACAGTTTATAAAATGGTTATAAGATTATGGTTTATATAAGCAAACTAATGTTATGAAGAAGTTTTATGATATGTTAATGAAAGGTTAATAAGTATAGTTTTCAGTAGTATTATACTTATATTAAGTAGATATTAAATATGTTAAAATTGAATTTAAATTATATGATAATTAATTCAGATAAATGGAATGGTAAATACTATTGTAAATAGTAACATGATTCCTTAAATAATGCTTTGATATGTGAGTGAATATCACTGATATGTGATTGGCTAATACAATGGTATATAATTATAAGAGTGATTAATGATGAAATGAAATATATTAATTAAAGACGAACATTTCATTATGATTAGGTAAATCAGTGGATAATCCTCATGTACTAACAAAGGCATTAAACAAAGGAAAGGATATCCCACGTTTATGCTAGTTTAATTGGAAGTCCTAAATCATTAAATGATCAAAGGGATGATGATATGGTAATACAATAACATTACATAATTAATAATGATATAATGATATAGATGGTTAACATGTCATAAATATCATTACATTTATCATGAAATATGGCATAGCATGACATGGAGGAATAAGGAAGGTGGAGAATAAAAAAATGAAAGGAAAATGATTATATGAAAGGTACTGGATATTATGAAATGAAATTCATATGGAAATAAAATGGAAGAATTAAGGATATAAAAATAAATGAAATGATTATGAAGTGGATTTCAGTATATTGAACCATATATATGAATGGAGGAAAATCCAATACAATGTGCACATATAAAGGCAATGATATGATAAGAAATGATGCAGGAAAATACGAGAGAGAATGCATAATATGAATGCATTCTCATAAATAAGCATTTTTTATGAATATAATATATTGATACAATAATCGGTATAATGTTTTGCACTCATGCAAATAAATGATAAAATAATATACATACCATAACATTCATATTCATAATTATAATGATAATGATTTGACATTGTTAATAATGAAAATGACATATGATAAAAATATTAATAGATATTGCTAAGAATAATTAAATAAGATAAAAATGGCATATAATATATATTTTATGATGATGCATTATAAATAATTGATATCACATTTTAACTGCTATTTTTATATCATGAATATGTTAGTGGAATTGTTTATGATATTATTTGATTATTATATTTACATTAAATGATATACTAGCACCACTAAGTTTTATACTCAGCATTTGTCAATTGATAGACGTAGGGACAAACAAAGCCGGGGAGTAGGAACGTTAGTGACAACAACTGGACATTTCAATAAACTATTGGTACATGGTTTGGGTTTCTTCAGACTTCTATTTCAACAACAATCGTGCAACTATTAAAATAAGTACTTGGCAGTAAATAAAATTATGTTTAATGGTATTTTTAAATAATTAACAATATTATTAATTATGACGGTAATGACTTAGGACGATCCTTAAATATATAAAATAACATTGTGTGTGTGTTAATAACTTTAATATGATGATGTTTTTAAACTATGATAGTATGATAACACATGGGAATGATAATGGATCGTATATGGATGAAGGATTGTATGCATGATATAATATATATATATATATATATATATAATATTTTTCACACTTAATCATAAATGTATGGAATCCTTTGTAGGATGATTATTGATTTTGTTGAGTAGAGAATTAGTAATCATGCTACAGGAGCATGTTACACAGCCAAAAGATGTGACAAACATTAAAAGTTAAATAACAAACAATTATGATTATAGGCTTAACATCTAGTGAATGTTGTAAAGATGATGAAGTAGCCACTTCTTTGGACTTGAGTGTAAGTGAAATTGATAAAGAAGATTTAATGATTGAGGAAAGCAAAGAAGAAGCTCCACCAGCTTTTGAAGAGGGGAACATGACCACGGTTGATGAATTAAAGAATATTGACTTAGCATTTGATGATATTCCCTATTCAAATTTTCTAAGTGAAAATCTAGCTCAAGAAGAGGCTGAAGACTATAAAAACCTTATCTTGGAGTTTTGTGATGTCTTTGAATAGTCTTATAAGGAAATACGTATGCTTGATCCCAAGGTCACAGTTCATCACTTGTCAATTAAAAAAGGGGCAAAGGTGATTAAATAAGTTCAAAGGAAGTTTTGACCAGAATTACTTTCACAAATTGAGGCTGAAGTTGATAAGTTGATTGATGTTAGCTTCATTGAAGAAGTCAAATACCCGACTTGGATTTTGAATATTGTTCAGTAAGAAAGAAGAATGGACAACTTTGAATCTTTGTAGATTTTCATGACCTCAGTATTACTTACCCAAAGGATGATTTTCCATTACCTCTAATTGAGATCATAATTGACTCTATAATAGTTTATGAGAGGTCATCGTACCTTGACGGATCATCCAAGTATAATCAAATTTCTATGGCGGTAGAAGATGTTAAAGCTATAACTTTTCGAACTCCAAAGGGACTTTATTGTTATAAAGTCATGCCTTTTGGATTGAAAATACAGGTGCAACATACTAATGGGCTATTCAAAAGATCTTTGATGACATGCTTCATAAAAATGTTGAATGTTATATGGATGATGTTATGGTAAAATCAAGGAAAGCTACTGATCATTTGCAATACTTGCGATATGTATTCGGGCATCTTAGAAAATATAATTTAAAGATGAATCCTTTAAAGTGCACCTTTAGGGTATCTGCTGGAGAGTTTCTTAGCTTTATTGTGAGATATTGAGGGATTGAGATCGATCAGTCTAAAATTAATATCATCCTTAAAATGCTGGAACAAAGAAATATTCATGATTTAAAGAGTCTCTAAGGAAAAATGATATATATTAAAAGGCTCATCTCAAATTTGGCTGGAAGGTGTCAACCTTTTAGTCACTTGATGAAAAAGATGTTCTTTTCAAATGGCATAAAGTATATGCTAATGTTTTTAATAGCTTGAAAGCTTATCTTCTAAACCCACCTGTGCTATTCTTATTTTATATACGTCAGCCAATGAGTGATCTTTAGGGGTTCTACTGGAATAAAAAAAATAATGAAGGAAAAGAGGGTGCACTCTACTACCTTAGTAGAATAATGAATGAAGCAGAATTAAATTACTCTCCCATTAAGAAGATGTGCTTAGCCTTAATGTTTGCAACTAAAAAATTAAGGCATTATCTATAAGCTCATACTATGCACTTAACTTTGAAGGTAGATCCTATCAAGTATATCTTGTCAAGACCTATTCTCTTAGAAAGATTAGCTAAATGGGTAGTCTTGTTACAAGAATTTAAGATTGTCTATGTACCTTAAAAGGTAATTAAAGGTCAAGTTCTTGCTGATTTTCTAGTTGATCATCCAATTCCTGATCATTGAAAGTTTTATGATGATCTCCCTAATGAGGAAATTTTCTTTATAGAAGTTCAAAGACCTTGGAGGATGTTCTTTGATGGAGCAGTTAAGCGAGAAGGGGCAAGAGCTAAGGTTGTTTTCCTTAGTCCTAAAGGTGAAGTTATGCCATTTGCATTTTCCCTTAAAGAAAAATGCTCAAATAATATGATAGAGTATCAGGCCCTGATTCTTGGATTGGTAATGGCAGCTAATATGGAGATGTCAAATATTGAAGTGTTCAGAGATTCAAAGTTGGTTCGTTGAATAATGTAAAGAAAATTGATTTGCTACCTTATTGTAAGTATGCTTCAAAGTTGCTTAATCAATTTGATAACTTCTCAATCAAACATGTGCCACGAGAAGATAATTAATAAGCTAATGCTTTGGCGAACTTGGCATCAATATTATTGTTACCAAATGGTATGGTTGAAGTTCTTATATATGAAAGATAGATTGTGCCATCAACTTTACCTTGAAAATAAAGGTGAAAAAGAGATGGTGAATCATATTTTTGTATATGAGACTGATGCAGAAGATTGGCAATAACCGCTTATTGATTATTTGGAGCATGGAAAGCTGCTCAAAGATGCATGCATAAAATTGAAGTTAAGAAGCGAGTGTTAAGATTCATTTACTATAAGGGAACTTTGTATAGGCTTTCCATTGATGATGTCTTCTTACGTTGCCTTAGGGAAAATGAAATTGCTAAGGCTATCAAATTGGTCCAAAACTTCACTTCCATATTAAAATAATAGGTATTATTGGCCTACAATGGTGAAAGAGTGCATGTAATATGCTAAAAGATGTCAAGAGTATCAATTTCATGCAAACGTGATACACCAACCTTCAGAATCACTTCATCCAATTATTGCATCTTAGCCTTTTGATGCTTGAGGACTTGATGTGGTAGGACCTTTGCCACAAAGCTTAGGTGGTCATCTTTACATCTTAGTTGCAATATACTATTTCTCTAAATGGCTAAAGCTATAACATGTAAAAAGGTGAAAGGGGAGATATGGTGTGCCTTATTACATTATAATGATTAATGGTAAGCCATTTTATAATAAGATAGTGGACAATTTATGTAAGCGGTTTAACTTCAAGTAGCATTGCTCTTTAATATATAATGCACTCGCTAATGGCTTTGCTAAATCTTTTAATAAAACTTTATGTTATCTCCTTAAGAAGATTACAAGTTGATCAAAAAGAGATTGGCATGAAAGAATGGGAGAAGCTTTATGGGCTTATCAAACCACGTACCAAATACACATGCAACTCCATATTCACTTGTCTATGGTATGGAGGCTGTACTACCTCTTGAGCAGCAAATCTCATCTTTAAGGGTAACGGTTTAATGTTCAATTATGCCTTTAAGAGTTGGAAGCTTTAAATGAAAAGTATATAGATGCACAATAATGCTTTGAGTGTTATTAAGCTAGGTTATCAAGAGCATTCAATAAGAAAGTAAGGCCATAATCTTTTCAAGTTAGAGATCTTGTTCTTACTATAAGAAGACCAATCATCATATCTCGACGTATGACCAATAAGTTTTAATCAAATTGGGATGAACCATATGTTGTACAAGAATTCTATTCAAATGGTGCATACAAGATCATTGATAAAGATGAAGTGCATATTGGACCAATTAATGACAAATTCTTAAAGCAGAATTATGCTTAAGGTTTAGTATTGCACCTAGCTCACATAAGCTAAAACTGTGCACAATAAACTAAATAAAAAAATTTCATTATAGTTGAACTACATTTTACTTGATACTTCTTATGAAGGTATATAGGTAGCTTAGTAATATACTACATTCAGTCACATAAATCAGAAAAAAAAACTTATTATGCTAAGCGAAATAAAATATATATCCAAGTGATGTATATGAAAGAAAAAATAAACAGAATATTTATTAATGAAAAATGAATATTCTATTACAAAGAGAAAATGGAACTTATAGTTTCCATTCAAAATCTCTTAAGTCAACTCTTTCTGCCTCTAATACATTCATAAGTTGTTGTAAAGATTTCTTCAGCTGGATCTTGGAAAGGGGTATTCTTTACAACTGATTTCTCTTCCTCAATGTTGGTGATGTTTGCTTGGATATCAATAACTTCCTTCTCTGCATCATTTAAAGAGAGTTTAAGCCTTTCTTTCTTTGCATGAAGTCTCTAAATCTCATTCAAGACAGTCAAAACTTTGTCAGCAAATAAGGGAACTTCACAACAAATTTATGATCTTTAAGCATAAGTCCATCCATGTAGAGGTAGCTACATTATAATGATGCCTTTGTAGGAAGTCATCTCCTTAAAATTGAGAAAGTGTAGAAGGGGCAACATGAGTAGTTTTTTCTTGCCTTTGCTTTACAGGCTCAACTTCTTTAGTAGCTTCTATGGCAACCTTATCAAGAAAAATATCATGTTAAATGTTAAGTTAAAAAAAGAAGAGGGAAATAAAGAAACCAAGTTCAAAAGAAAAGATTATTAAAAGATTGTTGAAAAATGAAGAAGAAGGGATGTCATCAAATAGGGCTTAATTGATCACTGGAGCCTCATCAGTCTTATGAGTCTTTGGTCTCTTCCAGCAATGATTAGATCTTGACATAGATTCATCCTTATCAAGTCCAGCATATCTTAGAACAACTCTTCTATATGGTCTTGTATTTGGGAAGTATCTATGAGGATTAGAATCACCACTACCCTCTCAATTAGGTGCTCTCATAAAAGCCCTATCCTTTGATGTATTCCTGTAAGGAAGGCTAAGGACTAAGTTTTTTTGAGGTTTTGAAGTTGGAGGATTTGTCATGATAGCTTCATGGTTGGCTATCTTTTCAACTCTAATTGGATTAAGTTGATCCTATTTAGTATTAAAAAAGGCTCAAAACCACTCCTTGGATCACCACTCAATATAGTTTTGAGTTTCATAAAAAGGCTCCATTAAGACTTTGGAGGGTAATATGGTCTTTGATTGACTCCTGAGACTTATTAAGGACTTCCAAAATTGGAGGACTTCTTTCAAAGATCATCAAGAATATCTTGGGTAAAAAAAAATGCTTGCTAAATGTGGTAGGGTAATATGCTTGAATATAAAACATGTCCCTGCAATGAAAAGTTAGATAACAAGAGTGAAGATTGATAATGTTTTTGATTTAGTTAAATGGACCATCATAAAAGGTATTGTTATCAATGATGGTTGTTTCTTGAGGTGGAAAGATCATATGTTTGGTCTTAAATCGACTTTGCCTAAAAAGGTTCTCCACTTCATGATCTTTGGTGGATAAGGTACAATGCTTATAAAAGTATTACATGATTGTCACATCCTGGTTTACATAGCATTTTAGTATGCATTTATTTTTGACATATGATATCGAGGATGATTGATGAATGCATGAATTTGAGAAAAATGATATGAAATGATAAGCTTAAAGTTAATGGAGAGGGTTATGTATTTTTATGACGTATATGATGAATGTTTAAAAAGGGAAATACTAGGATGATATGAAATACATATATGAAGAAATGGGTGATTCTTTGATTTATGTACTTTCTATGTTAGTTAAAAGTTTTAATAAATAAACTAAAGAGATGATTTAAGGTTTATTAAGCATGTATATTATAAATATAAGTATACGTATAAATAAGAAAAAGGTATTGTTATAATTATTAATGATTAAGGTAGCTTTATTATAGGGTTAAAGAAGGGTCAACTTTGGCTAGCTTACATTTTCTCCTTATCTTATCTTCTTCTTTGTCTTCCTTACAACCCCAGAACGGGTTTACTTCTTAAAATTGACAAAACAACCTTTCTTTCTCTTTTCTTTCTTGATCTTACAAAAAAAAATAGTTCTTAAGGCTTTGAATTCAAGGTAAGAGGAAGCTTGGAATTTTCTTCTTTTTATGTTTGTAACTTCTTTAATGATGTGTTTCTTGTGGTGTTCTATGTTTTCTTATTATGTTTCTTCTTCTTTATGTTTTCTTATACCTTGAAGGGAGAAGTAAGTTGTATTAAGGTTGTGATGATTGTGTGTGAAAGAAGGAATTGGAGTAAAGGATGAATCATATGAAGAAGTAGAAGTGTTAAAGTGTTGAATTTGATTGTATGTATGATCATATGAATTTCTATTTTTGATGGATGATTGAAATTTTAATTATGTTAAATTGATGTTTTGAGTAAGTTTTGAAAGTGTTTTGATGATGTTTAAGGTATGGTAATGGGTTAGGATGATTGGGGAACCATTTGGAGGTGTTTTGGGTGCTGAAAAATGATGAAAAATGAGTGTTTTTGGAGGAGGATGAGTCTTACATGAGTCGTGTAAGATATCCACGACTCGTGTAGCTCATGGGCAGCCTAAAACATGTATTTTTTTTTGGTAAGGGCCGAGTTGTACACGACTCATGTA
>CANYBF013357164.1:0-14990 GCA_948192965.1 Dalechampia spathulata
GGAAGAGTAAAGATGTCGAAAGAGTAAATGGATCGGCTGCCTAGCGCAGCAAAGATGATGCTGGACGGAGGCGGTGATTGATTGATAGAAGAAGCAGCACTGGAGGATATAGAGAGCAAGAAAGGGAAGAGAAACAGGGCGGGCCAGAGTGGAAGTTCCATTGGGGGGATTTGATTGTGAAGTGGACTGTAGAATTCAGTGATGGAGGGTAGAATTTATAAGGAGAAAACGGTGGAGATGATATGGGAGGTTGTGGGAAGATCATAAGGAAATCAATGACAGAAGATTTGCTGCATTTCATCCTTGCCATCTGGGAAATCGGCAGAATCAGCAAAACATAAGAACGTTGAAACGTATAATCAATCAAAGTAATGACAGGGGACTTTTACTGCATTACAATCTTTATATATTTTTATAATTACACTTCAAATTTCATAATATTATTCAAATTCCAAAATTTTTTTTACTATTATGATATATATTTTCCTAGTATTTTGTATTTTTTTTTATCAAAAATTTATTTTTTTATTTTTTTAAATCTAGTTTCTTATAACAATATATATTTAACAAATGTTCATAATAATTAAATATAATGTATTGATACAAATTACAATCCATGTTTTTTTTTATTATTCAAAAATGTATTAAAAAATAAAATTTCTTTTAAAAATGGTTAGAATAGTAATTTTAATGATTTAAAATATAAATAAAAATTTCATCAAAATTATAAAATATGTAAAAAGATTTTTAAATTTTTTTAATAATAATAACTAACACATTAATTGCCACATAAAATCAAATTAGTTGTCAATGATATATTATTGTAAATTTTTGAAATTTTAGATATTATCATTAAAATTTAAAATTATGATTAAAATACCAAAAACCCATATTTATATTAATATTACTATATCAGCTTTGAATATTTTTGGTATGATAGCCTTTTACTATAAATAATTTATTGTCTATAATATTTATTTATATTTTATTCATTTTGAATCAAAAGATTCCTTAAACAATCCTAGAATAAAATAAGAAATTAATGTTTCAATAAATATATATATTAATTTTTAAAATAAAATATCAACAAATTAAAATAACTTTAAAATTGTGTTATATAATTCATTCAAAATTTTTTGAAATCACTAAAAATAAAAAATAAATTTGGAACAGTATTTTATTTTTATTTGATAATTTCTTTCTTTCAGTATATTAATTATTACTTTTTAGTGTTATTTATTTATTTATTTAGTATTCATATATTTGTATCAAATTTATATTTTTTTCTACATTTTCATTTAAAATTTGAATTTAACTTATATTTGCTTATTCAATAATATTATTACGGGTTCGTTTTTAAAATATATATATTTTATTAAATAATATATTTAATATGTACATACGATAAATATAAATATTTGAGCAATATATTGTTTAGTTAAAATATTTATAAATTTAATAATGATGAATAAAATATAAAATATGTAGATATTATATCTCATAAATATTAAAATTATATATTTTTAATTAAAATATTATCTAAAAGATAAAATTTCAAATCTTATAAAAATGAAATATTTTATTTTATTTATAATTTACAAATCAATCAAAAATTTTTTTATCAAAATAAATATATTTTATAAAATATTATATCCTAAATGATTGAAAGCAAACAAATTTTCATAAATTAAAAAAAATTATCAACACAGATGATGATAAACTTTAATTATAATTTTTAATTATAACTTTTATTTATTTTTATTTATAATTTATTAAATATATTAAATACGTAAAATTTTATTTAAAAAATTATAAACTTAAATCTTTTTTAGTAGACTATTTTTAATGTTTTACAAAATTCATTGAATTTAAATCACAATATTTTAGTTTATTTTTTTCTTATTCAGGCTTATAATTTTATTATCGTAAAACCTTATGTTTTTAGTTTAATTTTACGTTGTCCTTAAAGACATTAACGGTCTTTATTTTATATTGGTTATAACTAAAACAGGCGGCCTGTTCAAAGAACAAGAACAAAAGACATGGCTAAAACAAAACAAGCAGTGTACCATATAACTAAACCTACGTATGGCATCGGAATTGGCTTGAGGTGCGCGGTTCACACCCAACAACTTTATTGTCTGGCATTCCATTGAGCCAATGACAATCCGTAAACGAGCAGTATGGTCCGTGTTGTGGCCACTCCAAGTCTACTGGCTTCATATACGTGCTACCCCATGTAGGGGTTCCATCTTCATATGGGTTATGCGTCAATCTTTTCAAATCAGAACCATCTATTTTAATGGTATAAATCTCTCCATATGGTTGATATTGATGTGGGGTTGAGATTGGCTCTGCTGATAATCCGCCGTAATCTGTAGTAAACACGATACTTTTGCTGTCGGGGCTAAAAAAGGGATGATTGGTTCTACCGCCTAACCCACTTTGAATTAATTTTCTCAATCCAGTCCCATTAGGATGGACCAAAAACAACTCAAAGCTTCCTGAATCCGGATTCTCTCTGTCAGAAGCAAATGCGATCCAGTCACCATCTGGTGACCAATTAGCCATCGTATCGCTCCATGGACCCTCTGTCAATCTGTAGTCTCCACCTTTCTCTCCTTCAACAGCATCCATTATGTACAAGTTCTTATAACCAGACTGACTCGATCGAAACACGATCCATTTACCATCGGGTGAAATGGCAGGAAAAGCATTGTTTTTGCCATTCGTAGTCAACTTTCTCGAACTACCCAATTGATCATCAACTTTGATTGATATTATATCAACCTCAGTACTCTCATTAGCAAAATGAGGCCCAGCGCTAGTGTACACAACCCCATAACGAACAGGGTCCCAGATGGTGCCAAATGCACCACCAGGATAAACCTGGCGTCGGTTCGAACCGTCTCGGTTCACAACATAAACACCTGGAAATTCCACAAAAGCGATGCGACTGCCATCCGGAGACCAAGAAGGAAACAAACCATCAATTCTGAATAGCGAAATGTCAGGTCGCGGACTTTTCAGATTCTCTAACATGAACTGAGTGATACCCTTTTTATTGTTAGAAGCACCCCTGCATCGATGGTATCCAACTCGGGTCGAGTCTGGCGAAATAAAGGGGTTATAATGATGGGCTTCAGGTGATATCAGCCGCGTCAGCTCAGTAAACTCCTTCTTGACAAGGTCAAATAACTCTATGTGTCTATATTCTGAATTCGGCCTTCTTGTAGCTACGGCAATGAACTCGCTATTACCTGGAGAAGTAGCTGGAGTAAAAGCGTGAAAACCCGGTGGGGTGACTCGTTCAATGATCACAGATTGAGGTGATAACAGAGCATCATTCAATAAAATCGCTCTGTAAACACTTATCCAGCCGTCTTCTTCATTTCTCCTATGGAAGTAGAGCGTTGAATCGTCGACCCAGCTCGGCCAACCACCGTGTTCAACAATTTTAACTCTACGAGTCCCGTCACGAGTCAGGAAAATATAGATATCAGTACTCAGTTCTTCAACTTCACCATTCCAGCCTCTTTCCCCATAAGATGCTACAGCGGTATAAACCCCAGAGGGAGATACTGCCGGGCTAAAATCAGCGATACCGTAGGGAGTCAACCGACGAGTCGACCCAGTTATCAAGTGGGTGGTGTAAACAGCAGCCCAGCTGGCTCTAGGCTTGCCAGGGTCTTCATGAGTTGACACGTAGACCAGATAATTGCCAGTTACACTAGGCTTATCCTTGAAGGAAATTCCAACATGATTTCCCTTCAACAACGGGACTTGAACACGTGGAGTAGTTTCTAGGGCTGACCTTGATCTGGCGTGTCCTGGTGTATCATAATCAACATAATCAAAGTAGATATTGTTTGTTCCGTGGCGTTCAGTAACGTAGAGGAGGCCAATAGAGGCGGAGTTTTGTAAGGTAGAGAAACGAATAAGCGTTTGATTTACGGGCAAAAGAGATAAGAGAGGAGAGGAAGAAGACAGAGAAGGAAAGTAGCCATTAAAGTTTAAAGATTGACCGTCGGTGATCTGGATTTCATCAGTGGAGTCATGTGGATAACGATCACCATAGGAAGCAAGAGGGAGAGTGAAAATATCAAAACCGTTTCTCGATCTGCTTCCATGTGTAGCAAAGATGATGCTGGTGGGAGCTGATGATAACGAATCAACATCTGCAAATACTGAAGTGAAACATACTACTACCATTAGCAAGAAACAAGAAATAAAATCGATTGCGGGTTTCATGGCTGCTGTTTGTTTCAAGGTTTAGCTAAGCAAGAAAGAGATGAGAAGACGTTTTATACGAGAGAAGATGGTGTCAAGGCTCAAGGAGAAGGAGAGGGGAGTGCTGTAAGAGATGACGTGGAGCGAAAGTGAGATGGGTCCCATGTACACGTGGTGATTGGGAGTGGGGCCCTTAAAATTTATATGAGTGGTAACAGCTTGCGTGTTTATCCTTGAAGACGACTGGGACCGACAAGTTGCCGTTTTGTACTCGCCCCTTTTACCCACGGATGAAGTCATTTTTTACCGAACAACAAATAATCCTTTTTAAGTTGTTAAAAAATAATAAATAATTAGTAAATAGGCTTGCTGGCCCATTTCATTTTGGATGCAATCCTTTCTGATTTGAGTTGAAAAATGGGTTGTATGGGGGAAGACATTGATAGGATTGGTGCAGGAGGGGCGATGGAAACCAAAATGAACCTTTCACTTTCACTTGCTATTGTTTTCTTGTGCGAAAAGCGTTCAAATTTATGATTCCTTTCACATTGATGTAGCAATTATGTGTATATGATTTTTGATTGCTTTCTTCAAGGTTACTTGAACTAGCGACTTGAATCAAACCCACATATCACTGTACTTACTATTCGAGAAGAGTGTTTCGTCTTGCATCATTCGAAAACAATTGCATCCTTGGGTATCATATTTGTAATTCAGCATATCAAATGCTTTATGGCAGACTAAACATCTTATTATCTCACTAATTCTCACTAAAATCTTTACAGATAGCAAACGCTTATGATGTATTATCACAAAATAAACCTAACCTCTGCAGCATTTCGGCTGGCTCGGGCTCAACTGTTTAAACACAGCAGTATTATTAGGCATTTCAGCAAGCCACCGACAGTCCTCAAACGAACAGTAAGGTCCATGTTTTGGCCATTCCAGATCCACCGGCTTAATATAGGTAGGACCCCATGCAGGGGTTCCATCCTCGAATGAATTAGACGTCAATCTTCTTAAATCAGAACCATCCAATTTAACGATATAAATCTCTCCATAAGGTTGAAACTGATGTGGGTTTGATATTGGCTCTGCTGATATTCCAGCATGATCTGTGGTGAACACAATGCTGTTGCCATCAGGGCTGAAATAGGGATGATTCGTTCTCCCACCTGACCCATTTTCGATCAATTTCTTCAAACCAGTCCCATTCGGATGGATCAAAAACAGCTCAAAGCTACCCGAACCTGGAGCCTCCCTGTCAGAAGCAAACGCAATCCAATCTCCATTTGATGACCAACTACACATGGTATCGCTCCATGGACCCTCCGTCAATCTACGTAGTCCACCTCTCTCTCCTTCAACGGCATCCATTATATACAAGTTTTTGTAACCGGATCGACCCGATCGAAATACAATCCATTTACCATCGGGTGAAATGGCAGGAAATGCATTGTTTTTGCCATTGGTAGTCAGCTTTCTGAAACTACCCGTTTGATCATCAACGTCGATTGATATTATGTCGACCTCAATGCTCTCACTAGCAAAATCAGGGCCAGCGCTAGAATACACAACACTAGGACGAACCGGATCCCAGATGGTGCCAAATGCATCGCCCGGATAAACTTGGCGCCTGTTCGAACCGTCACGGTTCACAA
Source organism: Dalechampia spathulata (assembly GCA_948192965.1). Classification (NCBI taxonomy): domain Eukaryota; kingdom Viridiplantae; phylum Streptophyta; class Magnoliopsida; order Malpighiales; family Euphorbiaceae; genus Dalechampia; species Dalechampia spathulata. The sequence continues at coordinate 5,892 of CANYBF013357164.1, forward strand.
CATAAACACCTGGAAATCCAACAAAAGCAATACGACTACCATCCGGTGACCAAGAAGGGAAGGACCCATCAATTCTGAACAGCGAAATGTCAGATACAGGACTTTTCAGATTTTCTAACATGAACTGGGTTATAACCTTTTCATCATTAGAAGCACCTCTACATCTATGGTACCCAACTCGGTCTGAGTCAGATGAAATAAACGGGTTAAAATGATGGGTTCGTGGAGATATGAACCGAGTTAATTCAATAAACTCCTTCTTAACAAGGTCAAATAGTTCTATATGTCTATATCCTGAATTCGGTCTTCTTGTAGCTACGGCAATGAATTTGCTATTACCTGGAGACGTAGCTGGAGTAAAAGCGTGAAGACCCGGCGGGGTGACTCGTTCAATGATCACCGATTCCGATGAAACAGGAACATTACTTGGTAAAGTAGCCTTGTAAACACTTACCCACCCATCTTCGCCTTTCCTGTGGAAGTAGAGCGTTAAATCGTCGACCCAACTCGGCCAACCTCCATGTTCAACAATCTTAACTCTATGCGTTCCATCACTAGTCAAGAAAATATAAATATCTGTACTTAGTTCTTCCACTTCACCAGTCCATCCTCTTTCCCCGTAAGATGCAACAGCCGTATAAACCCCCGAGGGAGATACCGCCGGGCTAAAATCAGCAATTCCGTAGGGAGTAAGTCGACGAGTGAACCCGGTTTTTAATTGGGTGGAGTAAACAGCGGCCCAGCTCGCTCTTGGTACGCCAGGGTCTTCATGTGTTGACACGTAGATAAGGTAATCTCCACTCACAGAGGGCTTATCCTTGAAGGAAACGCCGATATTATTCCCATCCAACAGCGGGACTTGAACACGTGGAGCAGTTTCAAGAGTTGACCTTGATCTGGTGCTTCCCGGCGTACCATAATCAACTAAATCGAAGTAAATATTGGTAGATCCACCGCGTTCAGTGACGTAGACGAGGCCGATACAGGTAGAGTTTTGTAAGGCAGAGGATTGAATCAGAGGCTCATCAGGTAACAGAGAAAGAAGAGCAGAGCATGACGATAGAGAAGGAAAGAAGCCATTAAAATTCAAAGATTGACCGTCAGTAATCTGGATTTCGTTGGAAGAATCAGGTGGGTGACCATGAGCAGTAGAGAGAGTGAAGATATCAAAGGCGTTACGTGATCTGCTTCCTAGCGTAGCGAAGACGATGCTAGTGCGTCCTGATGATGATAAATCATGGTCCCGCGACGCAGCGGAATATATGGCGAGCAAGAAAGGTAAAAGGAAAGCGAAGAAAGTTGCCATGGCTGGTCTCCTGACTAAACGGAGCGACTGAGCGATAAAGATGGGATATGACTTTATTTTCAAATAAGTGGAAGCCAAAAAGAATGGTGTAAGAGATGACGTGGCATGAAGATTAGCTGGGTCGCACCTTTCTATGCGAAGAAATTCTGAATAATCTGCATTTTACCCTTACCTACAAATAAATCGGTAATAGAGAATGGAAATGTTTATCCGAAGAGGTTGACGTGGCAGTAGACAAGAAGTAGAAATGTCAGTACGTGTAATGTCGTTTTGAGCATTAATATTCGAGAAGTTGCTTTCTTTATGATGATGTGGAATCTTTAAATTCATGACTTCACAATCTTCAAATAAAAATCTAACCAAGATAAAAAAGGGTATTTTCAATTTAACATATAATTAATTTTGTATTATTTTTAAATTTTATCCAGAGTTAAAATCGAGAATTAGATGATAAAAAACATCAGGTTTTTCTCATTGAGATTTCACCTCAGAGAATGTAACAAAACATTACATCCAAGCCAAGTATTTGGTCGTGGGAACAGCAATTAGGGCAGAGCAACAGAAATATTTAAAAATCGAATTTAATCAAATTGATATGTTTATTTGATGTTAATTTATATCTGGTGTACTGCTCTAAAGATTTGAAAATTCCAAGTTTGACTCCTACGTGTCGAACCCAAGACTTGAACTTTTTGTTAATGCATCATTTATTAAAACAGTAATTTTGTTATTGCATGATGTGGTAATACGTCAAATTTATTCACCATTAGTATATAAATTAATTTCATTAGCTTTTCATATAAAAAATCGAACTAGTAAATCAAAATTAATAATTTTGATCCAATTCCATTGGTTTTTCAGGGTGACAATTTTAACTGTCAGTGGCAACTGCCGAGTGACAGTCCAATGATAGTTTAGAAACAGCATGGCGGCTTCCTTAAATACAAATACTTTCTCTTTTGCTTCTCTGTGGAAACTTGTTCACTAAGAATGACCAAGTCAATATATACGATGATCGTATTTCATTTCTCTCTTCATCTCCCTCTTTCTAGATCATAAACTTTAAGCTTGTTCGTGATTATTAACTCGTTAATCTTGAATTTTCGAGGATTTTTGTGATTCTTTTGTTGATTTTGTTGGTGTTGTTTCATTTCTTGGTTCTAGCTGGAATGAGTTTCTTGAGACCATCAGCATTGTATCAGTTCCTTTTAACCTTCATTTCTTTAAGATGGATGCCATGCCAAAGCTTTGGCTTTCTTAAGTGGCCTGGTCTTGATGGGTTCTTGAGGCTTTTCGTCTTATTTCTTTTATGGTCAATGTGTTCAGAGATTCGTTTCATTCCTTCCTCTTCCATGTACCCAACTCTTCGAGTTGGTGATCGAGTCATTGTTGAGAAGGTAAAGATTGATTCTTTGCACTCTGCAGTTTCTTGATTGATTTTATTTAGATTTTTGGTGGGTATCTACTCTTACGGAAATAATACTAGAATCTTGAATTGTTTTTGATGTTGGTCTACTTCGATGGATTGAAGACTTGCAGCATTCTTTGATCCTCTTTCTTTTTTTTTTTAGTATATTCACGTTCCGATCCTGTTTCGATGGTCCTAAATAAATATGATAATTGAGTTCGACAAGATCTAATTGATAATTGAGTTCGACAAGATCTAAAAGAATTAATCCAAGTATACTCGTAAGAAGTCCACTTGCTTGATTGGTTCCTATACCTCAATTTCAGTACTTCTTCACCATTTTCAAATTCTGAGTTTATGTTAGGAGGTTGAAATCCTTGTCTAATTAGCAGTTTTATAGCGAGAAGATTCCGGGCTCTGTAACTTCCACCGACTAATGCTCAGCCAAGAATGAATAAAAATCATTACAGCTATAAAAATGAGCAGTTAGGCCATACATTCTGACTTGTTCTTCAGCAAAATCAGTTGTTAAATGCAGTCTGATTTTCTGCTCTCTGATCATAGTGATCGCTTTGAATTTAACAAATGGGTACCTTTCTCAGGCTTCATACTACATCAGAGCTCCTGCTGTAAACGATATTGTCATATTCCGAGCTCCAAAACAGGTTTGTTGTATGTTTTTCTGATGGAATCTGTCTGAATCCAGTCTATGAACCTTTGTTCCAGTTTTCACTGTAACTCTTTCTGGTGCCTGTGGCAGCTTGGAATCAAAGAGGAGGATGTTTTCATCAAGAGAATTGTGGCAAAATCTGGAGACCTTGTTCAGGTACTATCATTTCCTTGACCCAAATCTGCTGCAATCCATATGTGCGACCATTTAATGGCTAAATGTCTAGGTTATTATGTGCCTTGAGCCACTAACTATGTTTTCATAACATCTACTCCCATAATTACGGCCATTTCTATTTGTTGCTATCCTCTCGGTTCTTCTGTAAGTACCGCCTTGCTCGAAACGTGGTTACCTTCTTCAGTTAGCTTCCTAGCTGCCTTGTTTATCGATTCATTGCAGACTCAAGTTAAAAGGTGACACAGATGTTTTGCATACTGGTTAACCTTTCAAAACCAGGCCGAGGAACTGTATCAATGCCAATTCATTTTATCAATGTTATCTTCCAACAATCTGTAGGTTCAGCATGGATCACTCTATGTCAACGGAATAGCTCAGAACGAAGAATTCCTTGCAGAGCGACCAACATACACGTCAGAATTAACCGTGCGTTCCTTACACGCCCGCCTTCTTTTCATTTTCCTCCATTGCTGCACTACTTAGAGCTTTTTATGTAAATTTTCATGGATTCACAGTCCTGTCATTGTTGCTTGATACTGACGCTACCTCGCTGCATTTGCAGTACGTGCCTGAAGATCATGTTTATGTGTTGGGGGACAACCGCAACAATAGCTACGACTCTCATGTCTGGTAGTATTTTCTACTCCCAACTCGGCTTTTCGCCAATCCGATCGATATTTTCTGTAATTTTCACATTTACGTTTCAATTTTCTTAGGATTAAATTGAAGGGTAAGTTGAATATGTTATTGTTGTATGATGAGCAGGGGGCCTCTTCCCACGAAGAACATCATCGGAAGATTTGTCATGTGCTGTCACAGACCTTCACACAGATGACAGACATCACACCATCATGCATCTGTGGAATCAGATTGAAGTTGGTGAAATTTGCTGCTAATCCCTTGCCCATGAGACTATTTACTTTGTTCCTTAACTATCACTTCATTTATTGATTATTTGTTGATACTGTTGGCAAGGCAGTTAGCAAAATAGATTAGTCTCCAGGGGGATGCTTGTGAATAACCTTACTGGATTTGTACATGAGTTTTATCTATCCTGTATTTAACATCTAAATTCTCTTATGTTCATTATTTATACTAAATTAAACCATGAATATTACACTCAAAACCTTTCACTTTGCAAGATTCCTATCTCAAATCAAATACAAGTAGAAAAGTTTCATCAACTACAACTAGACTAAGAAAAATATTCTAGGAAGCTGAATGAGAAAGGCAGGAAAGCAGCTGATCAAGAAGCATGGGAGGTGGGTGGTCCAGGATGTATGTATGTATGAATGTCTCAGCCCATATCTTAAGTCCAGGATGAAACGATAGTTAATGTTTGTAGCTTTAATAATTATCCCCTTTTTTTTTTTATTGATATTTCATGCTTTTCGTTTCCAGTATTATTATTTTGATGAAAGTTATTTTGTAAGATTATAATTTTATTATCCATTATGTATTTATTTCAATAATTAATATATCTCATCATTAATTATCATTTAATTTTCTATATCTCTAAAAATATTTTAATTTAAGCAATAAACTTATAAAGCATAGCGATTATAATGCATGAATGAAAATATTATTTTCTCATAATACATCTTAATAAATATAATAATTCTACTATGAGTAGAAAAACTATATTTAAATTTTTTAGTATATTATATAATTTTTGTGATAGAATCCATTTTTATTATTATTATTATTTTCTTTTTTAGGAGGGCATTCATGTAAAGTCCCCGGCAATAAAAACCAGTCGGGTTTTGGGTACCTACCCACGTGTGGCCGAAACATGACCTTTCTCATAACTTCAACGGTTCACACGACTTTCGGCCGGCCAATGCTGACTCCAAACAGAAATCACTCGACGACCCATAGAAGCATGCTCACCTTTTTCCCCTTCAATTTTCACCTCTTGTTGTCTCCATGTAAAATTAAGAATTTAAAATTATCAATTTATTAATAATATAATTATATATTATATATACATCAATTGAATTAATCATATAGTATTCTCTATTCATATATAAATTTTTTTAAAATTTTTTTATCATATAATTCCCACATCACCACCTTGACAAAAATCTTGAATGAAAAGACCAAAGGAAATATTCAGCAAAATATATAAAATTTGTTGAAATTTGACATTCCAAGTTGAATTTCCAAATTCAAAAGGAAGTGGGTATGAGTAATAAAATTAAAACAAATACTAAAATCCAAGAAAAATACAAGCACAAAATCCCCTTTAAGAGGAAATTAAGAGAATCATAGTAATAATTAAGAATGATTCTACACACTTTAAGGACGGCCGTAGTTGACCGGCGTACCTTACAAATCAACAAGAGATGAGTCCCATCGTCGTGTGAGGTCCCCCCTATTGCCACTCTTCAGTTGACTGTCTCCCCACCGTTCAATGAGCTTCTCCTATTTACTCCGATCATTCGCCCCCCTCTTTTATTTGATTTTTCCTCCATTAATGATGTGTCTTTTCTTACTTTATAAATATCTAATAATGCACATGTTTAATAGTTTGATCAAGAAAATTTGTACATCTTAATTTGATTAGAGATATCAAAATCGAATCAATACATAATGATTTGATTGTTGTTCGAAAGTTATATGTTTAATGGTCGTGAAGGAAGGTTACTATTTAAGAATAAGATTTAATCATGTTTAATGAATGGTTGTAAACTAATTTTATATTATAATAAATATTGTTATTTTAATGAAAATGATATTATCAAATGTTTGAATTAATTGTCGATTTCTTACTGCTTTTCTTGTATATAAATTATTTATTGATTTATTATTTTATATCATTATTTAACATTAATGTATTAAATCTCTAAACTCTAATTGATATTTTCCCTGCATTGTATTGTTTTTTTTACGATAATAAGAAAATTAACAAGTTTATATAAAATTTTATAAAGTAATAAGTGATTTTAAAAATATTTATAAAAATAATGAATTTTAATATTTTTTACATTTTTATATAAATGTAAAATTAATACAATTTGTTCCATGAAAAAACTTTTGATATAAATCAAGTTTATCATGTAAAATTATAAATTTATGAATAATATAATAATACATATTAATTTTTATTAAATATTAAATATGTATTGATTTTATATTAATTAACGTATAACATATAACTATCATTAATTATTAATGTATAAATAATGATCAATGTCTATTTAATATTTAATGAAAATTAATACAATACATATCATTATATTATTAATGAATACATAATATTATATAATAAATTTATTTTACATAATAATTTATCATTAAATAATACCATTTAACTAATTAGATTATTTTTCATTTTATACGAGATGAATATATGTTTTAAGACAAGGATCACATAATACCAAACAAACAAGTAACTTTGATAAGCATGCATGCATGCATGCATCTTACAAAAGAGAATTGTATGATAGCAGTAGAACGGGAAATTCAAACAAAAGTAGATTTTTATTAATTATAAAATATTAATTATATTTAATAGTCATAATATAAAAATTTATAAATAATAAAATAAAATAAAATTATTTATTTATTTTTTTCTTTAATCAATATAAATTATATCTATATTTTTGAAAGTTATCGATAAAACCACAGAGACAGCTAACACAAACCCCCTACCACTACCACTGCCATCAATCCATGATCATCCATTATTTCTTAGATTTCATTATCCTAAAACGATGCACATATATCAGATATATATCGATAAAATATGTTTTAAATGTACTTAATTTCTCTACCTAGAGAACTTAAATTCAATAAGGATGACTATGTACATACTAAGATAATTATTAATATATATGAAGATGAGATTCCGCTGGCCGCAAAATGCATCTTATAAGCACGTTATTTGCCTAGGGTAATTGCTTGATAATATAGGGTTAGTGTTCGTAATAATATATGGTATCCTTGTTAATTATTTGATTACCATTCAATAATTGGTCATCGTTTGACTTCTTCAACCACCCAGGTTTGATAATAATCAAACAAGATTTATTATAAATTCATAATCCATAAATTTAAAAAAAAAAAGAAATAATTTTCAAAAAGTAATGCATTTTTTGAAAAATTGTAAAAGAAAAATCTTTTATAAATATAATATAATACTTTCTAAGTGTTTATTTTAACTTGTAAAAAATTATTTTAGATTTGATATAGATTTATCATAAAAAAAATTATCATTTTTATACAAATTGTATTTTTCTAAAATTTTTAAATTTATCTAATATTATTATAAAATATAAAATAAAATCCATTATTTTTATAATTATTCACATAAATAATATAAAATTAATTATACGTATGAATGGATATTTTCTATTATATATTTAGATTACGTGCGTGAATGCTTATATTAGGTATAGATGATATTATGCAAAGACTGAACAAATAAATAAAATAAATTTCAATGTTAACTTTATTTAAAATAAAAAATATACATGCTTTCATGCATTAGACTTTATTTAAATAAGGATCGGTAATGAAACAAAAACAAAAATGTTAATTAATTAAAAAATAAAAAAAATCATATTTCTCAATTCTTTGAGATCATAAATATTTAGATTTCAAGTTGATTTTAAGTATATAAATATTATCGATATAATTTTCTTTTGGTTTTTAAACCATTTTCACAATTTTCATCGATGATCATTGTACAAAAATATAAAAATATAGTATTTATGATGATTTAAAAAGAAGATAATGATTTTGGTATTTATGATTAGGGTGTAAATAACAATTTTGAAATGAGGAGTGGGTGCAGCCAGCAAATGCACTTTTGGGCACGGTCAAAAGGGAGAGGGTGGGGCAATTTCCCAAAATGGGACAAATTTTTTTAAAAATTATTCATTTGGTGTGAAAATCAAAAGAATTCCGGATTTGATGTGTTTTAAGAGTTGGCCACCGGTTTGACCAGCGGCCAATTGACGTGACATGACGTGACGACAGGTGACGAGGAAAGCTTGGACAGCTGGACTTGGTCGCTGGTTTGACCAGCGGCCAACTTTAAACCCTGCAAGATTCCCTGACGCGTCTGGCACATTGACTTGACCGTTGGTTCTATTGACGGCCAAGTGCCTAATAACCCATCCCCTCTCCCTCTTCCCTCCCCGAGCCTCCCCTCCCTCTCCTCTCCTCCCCTCCCCTCCCCCGGTCCCCCTCCCCTCAGCCTCCCTCCTGTTCTTCCGGCGAGCGTGGAGGTGACGATCAGCAAGTAGCGGCCGGCCGGTGGTGGCGGTGGTGGCAGTCATCGGCAGCAAGGTAATATTTTTAAAAATTTTTTTTATTTATTTAATATATTAGATTTACTATTTATTATGTATATTATTAAATTAAATTATCACATTAAATTATATATATGTTAGTTATTATTTATTATCAATGTTATATTATTTGAAAAATAATGGTTTATATTTTTGTAATTTAATGTGATAATAAAATGTTAGTTAATTTAATTTAATGTATGCAAATTTATATGTTTATTAATTTCATGTGATAATATAT
>CANYBF013360693.1:0-11309 GCA_948192965.1 Dalechampia spathulata
ATTAATATAACTAATATTTATAAATAATTATACTATTACAAATAATAATAATATTTCATATGTAATAATACTAATGATATTACTATTATTATTATTATTATTATTATTATTATTATTATTATTATTATTATTATTATTATTATTATTATTATTTCAAATGTAATACCAATAAATATTATTTATTATTATTATTATTATTATTATTATTTGCTGAATATAATAATAATTATTATTTTTATTTTTATTTTTATTTTTATTATTACTAAATCATTAATCTAATAATTACTAAATCATTATATAATTTATTATAACTACTAAATCATTACTCAATCATTATTAATAATAATAATGATGGGGCTAGGAGGGGTGTCGGGAGGGAAGGGGGGGCTGGGTGGGACGCGCCCACGTGGAAGGGATGGGAATCTGGCCGCCGGTTTAACCGGTAGCCATACAGTGCCACGTCACGCATTTGTCATATGTGGCAGCCACGTCGTATGGCCGCCGGTTTGACCGGCGGCCAGAACTAAAAACACCTCAAGACCGTAATTTTTTTAGTTTTCACCTTAAATGGGTAATTTTTCAACATTTTCTCAATAAAAAGGTAAATTGCCCACCCTTAGGCGTAGCTGTGGCTGTTCTAAATTTGCATAAGCATGACTTCAATATCACTAACTTTAGAGAGCAAAATTCCTTTTGGTCACACGTGCAGCAAAGTTTCACCGTGTTTACGTTACCCTTCTGAAATGATTGGATCTCAGACATGCCTTCTTAATTTTTATGCACTTCCTGTGGACTTCTCCCTCAATTTCTGGTCAGGACAGAAGAATGAGCATATGTATTATAACCATGTATGCATCAATCATTCACTGAGATGAATTACAAGTTGTAAGTTACAATTGAACAATATAGATATATTTTTAAAAATGATATAGAAGCACCAACTCGAGAACCTGAATGGAATCATATATTGAATCCAAGATTGAAGGTACTGCAAGACCAAATTTTTGAATGAAGAAAGATTTCTTGGGGCCTTAACATCGTGCAAGATATGCAGCCTGCAAGCCTGAACATGGATTATAAAACCAATCTCCCAAGCTACCCAAGGCATTGGTTTCCATGGTACAGCAAAGGAGGCATTATTTGGATCGTAATTTATGTATGTTATCAATGAGGGTAATAGAAATTGCCAATTTGGTTTGGCAGAGGGAACACTATATTTTCGTTTGCTGAACAAGGCACTTCTACATTTCTTCAACATGGCTTTGCAAGAGAGGGGCTTTTTGCCTGCTTGATTCTTTGCTTCTTGCTCTATCATCCATCGCCGTTTTCTGTTCTTTGTATTTTCCCCACATCACAGCGTAGAATCCAATGACAATCACAGTTGCTCCTACCAAACTGCACAATGTTTCAGATAGCTATGTTACTGACGAGTCATTTGTAAATTTCAAATCAATGTGTTTGGTTTAATGAAATCATCCATAAGAATTCATTCACAAATGAAATGAATTCCTTGGAAGAATTGATTTGATGTCTAAATGCAAGAGCGTACCTGCCGCAATACAAGGTATCACCCAAGCTAATGACACCCACGGCAGCCGCAATAACAATGCCAAGGGGCTTAAACATGGAAACAAAAACCGGCCCTGTATGCCGTAGACACCATGTCGTAATTCCCACTTGGACTGCCGAACCAAATACACCCTACAATATGATTTGTTAAAAGATCAAACACATAGGTTGCTCTGCAGAATAACATTCACATGGAAATTAAGTAGGGTAAGCTGAAATGCGATGTCAAAGATTCCCGTTCATTAATATTTCGTGCAAATAATGAGCAAGTTAAGTTCTTACGTACCGAATAGAGGACGGAAACCAATCTTATATTAGGTGTTAAGCTCCAAGCAGATATGTCTCTTTCAACAACCAGACAAACTATTCCAGATAGAATGGTAACAAAAAAGCAGTAAAAGAAGACAACAATCAGCTCTGCTGGATACTTCTTGAGGATCAATGCCTGAATGGTCAAGAGTACGAAATTTATAAATTTTCATCGATTCTTTGATAATACTGACAATTTGCGCACAATTAATGCAAGTTAAACAATAAAGAAAAGAACGAACACGAGATTCGGCAAGTGCATAGAGAACATGAAGGCTATTTCAAAACTACAAATTTTCTCTTTTTTTTCTTCGACAATTCCAATAATGCAAAGCCTTGATACATTTCGATGAACTTCACCTGTATGATGATCCATGCTGAAGTCATAACACCATCAGCCGCAAGTAGCAACCCGCCAATGATCCAATTCGATGGTTGCATGAGAAGTTGATGAGACGAGTTTAATGGAGGTGAAATCAAAATAGGACGGCCTTTATAATAAGTCAAAATGAATGCTCCTCCAATTGATGTTATAGTCCCCACAGATTTAGCTGATGAACTGGATGTTCTCCAGTCAAGCTTTTCCATCCTGAAACCATATCAATCAATCAATTATTTAACTAGCTTTTCACTTTATGTATCAGTACTAGACCATTACTGATTCAGAAAAGGGATTTACTCCCACTCTCTGATCAAAATTTGCCTTTGATGCTCTCCACCAACAACAATTGAATGAAATATAATTAACAGAGTAATAACAAAGAGGGAAGCCATGCCTGAAAGCAACAGCGAGCAAGAAGGTAAGACCAGGAACAAGATTAAGCATGGCAGAACCAAGTGTCGGAGAGCTAAGATTAATTCCAGCATAGCCAAGAAACTGCGCCAGGCAACTGGATCGAAGTTATAACACAAATCAGACCTCAAAAAACAAGAATTTCCAATAAAAGAACAGAATTTCATACAAAGAAAAACAAACCCACAAAACAAAATTCAAGAAAACGCATAGGAAATAACAGGTTCTACCCAAATAGACCAAGCAAGAAGAACCCGCAAACAATCAGGGGAGTAAGAGCAGGCCTCTCTGACCTGAAAAAACAGTACCAAACGGATGAAGTAAGAATATAGAAGGATAAGATGGGAATTTGAGGTAAGAAAGAGTACCTGCGGAAGAGGAGAGAAGGGAGAAGGATGAGAGAAGCAAGAGCATTAGAGTAAAAGACGAAGATGAAAGAAGAGATGCCCTTGGACATGGCTAATTTGCTTACAATCATAAGGCCAACTTGGGCACACTCTGATATTATCATTCCTATAAATGGTAATGCCATTGTCATCCCCATCTGCATGGCTGGTTCTTGCTTGATTGCTGCCTTCAGTTACGTGAAGAAGAAGAAGAAGGAGGAGGAGGAGGAGGAGGAAGAAAGAAAACCACACCCATGTAATTGAGGATTGGGCAAATATACTCGCTCCTTTTTGGAATCTTGTTGACTGGGAAGAGAATCCTGCGTCATGCTTGAAGCTGCTATTGTCTTACTTTATATTTATTTCCTGAAATCATAGTAAAATTATCATTATTTAATAATTAATGTTATAACACAAATATTAATCAAAACTAATTAATATTATAAATAAATTTATAATTGGTTAAATTCATATAAAAATTTATCATAACAAAACATAATTGAGTTAGTGTATTCATCACTATAATGCATGAATAATATTAGCAGTCAAGATGGGTGTGTCATAGATGATCAATTAATTAAATATAATTAATAATTAGAGGGGTGTGTTGTAGGAAGAAGCCAATATGGATTAGAATAGGCTTAACTATTTTTGGATGGTTTAATCATATAATTAATTATTGTCTGCAGTCAAAAGGGAAAAAGGAAATAGACATTGGCAAATTGTGGTTGGAATTATCTCCACATTGGCAAATTCACTTTCTTACATTATTAGGATGTTTAAACTAAAAAAGATACGACTATTTTTCAAATTTTTGTTTAATTAATTGCCTAATTTTTTTAAAAAATATTAAAATCAAAGATGAAATTAAATTTAAATTTAGAGATAAAACATTTTATACGAGTGAAAAGATAAAGAAAATTTTTGAAAATAGGAATCAACATATTATATTATAGATTTGATTATTAAATTGGAATAAATATTTTTAATATGTAAAATTGAATCAAAATAAATTTTTTAATTTATAAATTAATAAATTAAATAGAAATAAATTGAAAATTTAAAAATCATAAGGCTGCTTGAAAACAATGAATGGGAAGCTGGTTTCCCCACAAACATATGGTAATGATTCTGCCCCCCTACTCGATGTTATATTATATTAATCATTTAATTTAATTATAGAATATTTTTTTTATTTCAATATTAAATCACTTTAAAATGTTTTTGACGTCAGCACTGTGTGATTATTGTAAAAAAATAATAAACTCCATCAGTACTATTTGTATTCCTTATTAATATACTTGTAGAAAGACTATCTATAAGTATATTGATTTGATAGAATAATTAATAATGAGTTGGTGTGAAAAAAATAAAAGAAATAGCTGACACCTAAAAGAATCCAAAGGAGTAGTACTATTGTACAGCCGAGGGTAATTAATTAATTAATTAATTAAGGCTGAATTTCACAGATTTTGATGTTAACGAACCTTTGACAAAACTGATATTGCTTTTTGTTTCCTCCTCTCATTAACTAAACAGTACGACTTTTTACTTTATTACATTATTATTTCCCTCGACCAGTCATTTCTTAGGTCTTGTTTAGAAAATGGAAATTAAATAAATATTAATATTATTTTTTTTGAGGTAATATTAATATTATTATATAATTCCAAATTTCCAATATTAATATAATTATGTGAAATATAAAAGTATGTCAATTATATACTGACTAGGAATCTAATCAAATCTAGCATAAGAATAGCTTTAACAATAGCCAAAAAGATACCTAAAACCTCATCAGAATCATATCCGAATTACACTGAAACTAAACCAACCGAAAACAAAAAACTTAACAGCATTAGATCTTACCTTACCAATCAATCTTGCTTCATCCCTACATACTCTGATATTATATATATATATATATATATATATATATATATAGATAAAGCAGTGCAATAATAGAATCACTCAAAATAACCATTATTATGTCTGCTACTGCTAGTAGTAGTAGTAGTCGTCAGATTTAAATCTTGGCCATGGTGATGATGAAATTGCTGTCTTCCATAACCTGACATTGAACCGCTACTTTCACCCATATCATTTTCACTTCTATTATAATAATTATAATCTCCCTCCATTTCTTCCTTGGCTACTTTCTCCATTCCCATCAACTCGACTGGTCGTTGAATCGATACGTACTGTCCATGTGACTGATCGGTGCTGGTAGTTGTATTACAATAACCTGAATCAGCCGCCGTTTGTGGAGGAGGAGGTGGGGGTACCACGGATGGAAGTTTCGAGAGCAAAGCTTCCAGGCTGCTCATGGAAGGTGTAATCTTAAATGGGAATTGATTGAAATGATATTCATGGTACAACTCCGTTGACGGCGGAGGTGGCGGCGGCGGTGCAATTGTACCTTGATGATAATGATGCCATGCGTCTGATACTGTTCCATACGCATCAACCTTGTAAGGGAAAGCAGAAGTTGATGATGGATGTGGTAAAAGTACGCCCGGAATGCTTTCTATGTAGCTGAATTTCTTCCTTAGTAGAACTACATAGCTCAGGTCTTCAATTACCTTTTTTCAAATTACCCACATCCAAATCATTTACAACATAAGCAAAAATCAACTTATACGTATACATGTACATATATATATGTATATATATATATAATGACACATTTTTTGAATGAAGTGGAGAAAGAGAACTAGAATTGTGACCTTGTGGACGGCTCCTAGTTGAACTACACCTTCTCTAACTGCGATTAAGGCAATGGTCTGCAAAATATATTTAGATATTCACGCCAAATTTGATACTTTTCATGCTTAATGTTGATACGTATGTGTGTGTGTATATATGCATACGTACATAGGTATGCACGTATATACAATATGTATACCTTTATACCAGACTGGAATTGGGCTTCCCATGTTCTAGGATGCTGCAAGGAAATAAAATAAACAATCAGAAAATGAACCTTTTTACTTCATTTTTTTTTCTTATATATACATATATATTTCTAAAGAGAGAGATTAGCATGAAATCACATAGATTTAACTAGTTTTAAGAACATGTAAAGATAGGAGAGATTTGCTAACTGAATCAGCTGAGTTATGCCATGATGACAAGAAGTTGATTTCTTGATCATTTGGTTCTTTGTGTATCCATTTGTGACTATGATCAGAAGCAACTTTACCGATCAATCTGCATTTACAAAGAAAAAGAAAGTTGGAAAACCGCCTGTACTTTAAATATGTATAATGGGGATCAAAGCCATAAAATGATGTTAATAAGTAAAAGCTTTACCCTTCTCCATAATTGTAGATTTCGTGAGACATCTTGAAAAAGAGCTCAGGTTGAAGACCTTGATAGGGTTGAAATTCAGAGTTTCCATAAACAGTTGATGAACTTGGACCATCACTAGAGTTGATCTCACCTGCTGATGCAGAAAAATTGCAGAACCCATCTTCCCACACCAATATCCTGCCATTTGTTCATATTTATAAAGATCAAATAACCATATATATATATATATATATATATATATATAGGCGGTAAATATATGCATCAGAATTAGCCAAAAATAATGTGCTTACCAGTTTCTTCTGTTTCCTCTCGACCTATCATATGCTCCTTGACCATCCCACCTAAACAGATTGAAAGAAAACATGTACATATATATATATATTATATATGTATGTATATACATCAAATCACATACAACAGTGGCATAGAATTTTCAATGAAAAAGGATAGAGATGCATTAAAGAATATATATATATATATATGTATGTATACATGTTGATAACGGATCCATTTCTTGAAAGGTAAAAGAGACAAGGTATGCTTACTTAGGAGGAGGATAATTTCTGGGCAAGATCCTCCAGAAAACAGCATAAACCCACTGAGAATTTTCATGAATACATAAGCTTCGCAGGGTGTGTTGAAGAAGATGAGTAACAGCTAAAGGGCTGAGTTGTTCTTCCATTATCAAACTGTTAACATGTACTAGTCTATATTACAGGACTTTTTAACTCTTTTCTCACTTTTCTTTCTTTCTTTCTTTTGCTTTGCTTTCCTTCTTTCTCTCTTTGATGCACTAACTGATCTCCTCCACATTTAAAAGAAGGGCAGACCCCAACATCCTACTCTCCCCTTTTATAAGCCTCCCCAGCAGCCTCCCCTCCCCTCTCCCTCTCTCTTCTCATCTCTTCCAACAAATCCTTTCCTTTGTTGAATTTAGAATCTAACAGGGCCAACCATCCCTTATATAGTTCATACCCCTAAACATAAATAATTTTTATATTTTCTAATAATATACCATTTTTCATTACTCCTTTTAAAATTAAATAGATATTTGACAAAAGAATCAAACCTAATTCAATATCTAAATTTAAGAATTTTTGATATAAAAATTAAATCAAATAAAAAAATTAAAAATCGAATCAAATACTCACCTCCAATCTTATCTTAATCATAATTTTATTATTAAACTCTAAAATAAAAGAAAACCCCATTATTATATGAATTTAATATGATTCTAAACCTCTTAAAAATACTTTCATATATGCGTATATTATGCATCAATTGCAAATCATATAAAATTCTACTAAATATATAAGCATTAATAATTTATCATATTTATAATTTGTTTCCTGAAATAGGAATTTCTATTATGTTTGTGGGTGTGTAGGTGCAGCTGTAATTAAATCATGCTTTAAATTTTACCATAATGATCTCACGAGGCCCACCATTTTGGCCTTCCCTTGGTCCCATCGAGTTCGTGTATTACTAGTAGTACCACTTCAATACCACTACTACTACTTCTACTAACCCTTTAATTTGTCATCAATCCACCATTCAAAACTCACTACCATATCCAACAGCGGTACTTTTCTTTTGCTCCTTTTTTTTTAATATTATGCAGTAAATATCCATATACAAAAAATTCCCAGGCTCATCTATCAATTAATGTTATCATAACATGTATTAATTGCATGGATGTCATTATTATGTTGAATAATGTATAACAGTACCAACATGATAATAATATTTACATCTAATTATTTATAATCTTATTTAATAAATTTATTGTAACGATAAAATAATGCATTCTTCATTGATATAAATGATATCTCTTAATTTTTTTAAAAATCACTTTAAAAATTTTATATATACGGTAATTTTAAAATTCTTCAATATTATAATATTATATGTGATGCAAGAATTTCTCAATCAATGAGACCTAACCTTATATCATTCTTACATCTTACAAGTACCTCATTATTAGTTCTCTTACTCTCTGTATCTATATATCTATCTAAGACCAGTACCTTTCTCTTCGAACCCCAATGTCTGTTTCATTTTGCTTTCTTTCATTTTTTAAAATGTTTCCTCTTTACCATTCTGACACACTAAGGTATTGCCACTCATTTCAGTCCCAGATAACCACCCTCCCTTCCTTTCCTCTTTCAAAAATTATTTTATCATCTTCATTTATTAGGTCAAATGTAAAGACCAACCTGCACCAGCCCTATTCATTTCTACCTCCATATACCAACCCATAGTTTTATTTTATTTCTCATAAACAGAAACAGAAAACCCTAAGTTTCAAGCTCGCCCACATACCCTGATCGTCAAAATGGCACAACTGCAATCGTATTTATGTATTTCACTATTACCAGGTGTAAGTAATTAAAGGGTGTACAAATATAGAAAGACCGTGTGCATGGATCCTCCGATCTTGCAAAAATCTTTGCAGTTTCCAGCCATGTATTTAATAAAAATCAACCCATATTGTAATATGATCAAATCATTTTATTTAACAAGTTACGACAATACATTTTCTCCATTTTGGATTGATGAAGGAAAGTGCACTTGTTTTTGTTGATGAATAGGCCAAATGTTTGATGTTTTTATTGAAGTAATATAGAAGTGTAGCAGTGCCTGCTGACAGTACCAAAATGTTCTTCTGAATGGATTCTAGGTCAGGATACATGTTTGATTATAAATCAGTGCAAATTGCTGCCTTGCTAGGAATTCTCTCTCTATCTCTCTGTCTGAGGAGCTTCAGCCAAGGATACAAGACCCTAAAATGAGATAAAATTTTATCAGCCATACTATTCTTTCCTGTGACATGTCTACGTTTTACGAATCTGATGAACAATACCCCACCACCATTCCAAGAGCTATCGCACAAAATATCACATGATTCCTTGTTGACTCTTGTAATTTAAGTTTTATACTTAGACACGCATATGAGTGCAAGCTTGCCAAGCATTTCTTTGTCTCTCTCTCAAACCTAACCAAACAAAAACACTCAGTTTAATGCCACTTTGCTTAAATCTAATTTATTTTTTCCTGTAAAATTAAATTAATTAATTAATAAAATACTAATTTGAATTTTTTACTATCTTTTTTTATATTTTATATTATATTAATAGATTTGATTTATATATGATTATAAATAGAATTGATCAATTAATTTTTATATTCTTATAATTTATATAATTATATTCATATAAATTTATATAACTCGAAAATCCGGATGTGAAAAAATGAAAAAATAGAAGATTGGAAACATTGAAAATATGAATGGTGAAGAGAGGAAGTGGATATAGGGAGAGTTTGTATTGTATTGTATTGTATTGTATTATTACGTGTAAAAATAAATGTGTTTGTTAGTGCAAGTTTACACCAACATGCAAAGATGACTGAAAAAGAGCTTTCAGTACTTTCATTTCCTCCTCTCTTCTTCTTCTTCCTGACAGCAAGAAAAGTTTTGACAGGTCATTAAAACTTTTGCTTTTTTGACCTGCCATTAACAGCATACTGTACATCCTTCCTTTCATTATTCATTTCTTCTTTTAATTCTTTCTCTAATTACCTTCAAATCCCATTCTCATTTATGTAAAATCTTATTCATTTCCTGATAGTGATTGCCAGCCGCTGCATTATTCATCTTAATGATCTTCTTTTCCCCCTTTGGCTTCGTTTCCAAGCCAAAAACCTCATTATATATGGGTACGTACAACAGAAGGGTTATCAATTATGTTTGATGATTTTAGATCAAGAATTTGGTGCGGTTCATGAATGTATATATCATAGGATTAAATTTGGAGACATGGTCTGATGTGGGTGACGTAAGCAAAAGGGCCAGTCAGTTCTAGTAACCATATTATATATATATATATATATATATATATATTGGTCCTTTGTTTCTTCTTCTAATAACATTTCCAAAAATTCCATATAGTAGCAGGGAATAGGAGAAGTTTGTTGGTTATGGAAGAAAAAGAATGGCACAAGAGTCTTGGTCAATACATACATACATACATGCATATATATAATAGATGCTAAATGCCCCATCACTTTCTCCCATTTAAGGATGTGGAATCTCTGAACTTCCCATCCTCTCCCATGGCATTTTGCATTATAATATAATACCCTTCAGTTCCAAGAAGCAACCAAAAGCAATGCTTCATTAGGTACGCAAGTGAAAATTTTTGTATATTATATGTAACATGTATATAGTCCAAGATGGATTACCAGACAATGTAGCAACAATATCTAATAATGCATGCTCAAAAGCAGGCAAAAATATATAATCTTTCATCTCTTTTATTTTTTTGTATATTGTATATATTTTTTTAATATAATGTTTTCATATATAATTAGAAAATATAAAGTTGGTATGGGATTAAGGAATGGCAGGATTTGATTTTGTTTCGGAATGTTTGATACCATAGATATATACATATACATATATATGTATATATATATACATACATATACATATATATATATACATACATACATATATATATATATATATATATATATTGTGTAGGGTTAGATTGCCTTTTCAAGTCTTTAAGAAAGTAGATGAACGTAATTATTTAAATATTATTTTTCCAATAAATAAATCAAAATTTCTACTTGTTCCTCATTTATCAAATATCTTATCCTCCAAAACCACTTTATTTTCTCACATTATTTAATTACATTTTATATTTTTAATGGAATTTTAAGATTTTCCGACTAAGATTTCCTTCACTTCTATTGTTTTAGAGTCCATTTCATTTAACATTTCTATAATTAAAATTAAGAGAATGATATGTACAGTAATAATAATAATAATAATAATAATAATAATAATAATAATAATAATAATAATAATAATAATAATAATAATAATAATAATAATAATAATAATAATAATAATAATAATAATAATAATAATAATA
>CANYBF013361396.1:0-13893 GCA_948192965.1 Dalechampia spathulata
AACTTGCCTATTTGGCAAGCCTAACTCATCCCTAAACAACCCAAACCTGTCTGCCAACCCTGTAACACTTCAATACACATTCTTAAGCACAATCACAAACCGTCCCTCATCCGACCGAGAAGACACGCTTCCCAACGAGGCGACGTCACACATTCAAGCCACACATAAACTCATTCAGACACATCCATAGCCACATTAATACACATATACTCATTATACAGGCATACGCATACCAATACATATACACATACACATATACATTTATATATAAACGTGCACATACATCCCTAGGTACACATCTACGTATAACTCCTAGGGTCTCTATCGTGGGTGTAACAGATTGCATAGCATATCATGTGAGGGGGCGAAATAAGGGTGGCGATATGAAGGTACGAGAGGTACCAATTGCTATGAACGGAGTACTGCCCTACAGGTGCGAGAAGTACCGGTATTGATCAATATGGTGAAGGGGTAAGCGATACTCCTAAAAGAGCACCAGAGGTGCCAAATGAGGGCGAGTGCATGATAGGATGATAGATCGGGCATTCCTTATTGTGAGATGCAATATGGATGTCTGGTTGGGGCAGAGATTGTCGTATGTATGGGGCTGTGTGCCTATTATTTGGCTGTATGTCGTATGCTTGGTCGTATGTTGTATGCTTTTGATGTATGTTATATGTTATGTGTACCTAGTACCACTGAGATTATTCTCAGCGTTTATCATTTGATGAACGTAGGTCCGAGTTCAGAGGGAGAGCACCGGGGCTAGAGGTACAGCAGCTGGTTCGTGTCTTGGACTTCGGGACGGACTCCTGTAGTTTTGTATCTTTGTGCATAGGCCTTTTGTATTAGAATTGGCAGTATACTAAATGTATTGTATAAGAATCCATGTATTTATATATCCAAGATCTTGTATTGATTTTATATCTTTTTATTTGGATTTCTTATACGAGCATTAGAAGGTTAAAATCCCTTGTAGTATAATTATTGTTTTCCTGAGACGGGTGAGCGATAGTTATGCTACGGAATCATGTCGTCATCCCTCGGGTCTTGGGTCGGGGTGTGACAGATATGATATTAAACGGTAAATTGTTTTCATAAAATTAATTCATTTCATATATTTAATCTATATAGAGGTTTCTTATAAAAAAAAATATTGAAATATACATAACTTGATACATTAAGTAAAAAAATATTATTTTAAACGTTTTTTTATTTTTAATTAAATAAATTAAGTTAGTATTAGTTATATTATAAACTCAACTTAATTACAGTATATAATTTATAATATCAATTCTTTTATATTACGAGCGTTTTATGATTATTTAAAGAAAATTGAAATTTTTTATAATTTATTTTTCTTTTATAGGTATTCATTAATTTATTGGAACTTTACATGAACAGCCTATAAAAAGAAAAGAAATTAATTGGATATTATTTTACTTTAAATTTATAAAAAAAATTGTTATTAAAGGCAAAAATTATTATTTTTATAAAATTTGAGAGATAATGGGTTGAGCTTGGTTTGGGTCAAGATTAAGAGCCCAATGTTAAATATTCGTTTGGGGCTTTCTTTCGCCCAAATTCATAAGCTTTTCACTGCAAACAATATAAGTTTGGAAATTTGACATTCATAATTGAAAAATATAAAAACAAAAAAACAAAAAACAAAATATCACTTTTTTAAATTTAGATTTTAAGATAATATTGGGTAGAAGCTTTTAGAATTGCTTGATTTTGATCACATAGGTTGCATATCAATCGGTATAAATTGTTTGACTCATCATTTATATTATTGTTTATAACATAAATTGCATATCAATATTATTTATATTTTTTTATAACATAGGCTGCATATCAATATAAAATTATTTGACATCATCTGTATTATTTTTTATAATATAAGTTGTATATTGGTATAAATTATTTGATCCGTCATTTGTATTACTTTTTATAACACAGATTGTATATCAGTATAAAACTGTTTTGATGTATCATTTATATTATTTTTTATAATTTTTTATGTTAATAATCAAATATTAATATTATATATTTCTTAAAATTATATTATTGTATATATTATTTCAAATTTTATTATAATATAAAATTTTAATCTTAATAAATTTATTAATATTTTGAAATTCTATTGTTATTGAACTAAAGACACTACAAAAATCAAGTAAAATAGCTATGGAACTTTACCATCGCTATAAGGGAATTTACCGTTGCTATTGTGTATGGCAACGGAAATAGCGATGGCAAAATTCCATCGATAATTCATTTGACGCTAAATTTATTGCAACGGATTTAGCAACGGAAAGTTTCCATCACTAATTCGTAGCTAAATGACAACTAAAATTCTGTCTCTAATTTGTAGCGATATTGTGATGGAACTATATTCCGTCGCTAATTCTGTAGCTTAATTACTACAGAATTCCATCTCCAATTTGTAGCGAAATAACGACGGAAACATTATGTTGCTAATTCTGTAGCTATTTTCGTCACTAAACTTAAAAATTAATTGATATTAATTTTTTAATATTTTAATATTTTTTTTAAAATATGAAAAATTGGATATAATTATAATAAAATTTTATATAAACTTATACTTGAAATTTGAATTAAAATATTAATACATAAAATTATAAAAATTATTTATTTTGCTAAAAATCCGGCAGAATTTCGTCTGTAATATAAAGATCTAATAATCTGATACCTGTTAAAACAACACTTCTATAATTATTACATCAATCATTCAGAAACTTCTCCCACTCCAAAGTCTACAATTCAATCTAAATAATCACAGTACAATTAATTCATGAAATATGATATAAATAAAACAATGTCATTGAAGTTTAACAAAACAAATGAAAAAATAAAGTGAACAAAATAATAAATTAAAAGAGTATATATAGGAATGTTTATAATAATTAATAATCATAATCGAGTTCTTAATATTTTTAATGGATGTATTATATAGGTTTGTGTATAATAATTAATCAGACAAAAAGAGAAGAAAAATAATGAAGGAAACCAGATGCAGGAATGAGAGAGACCACACATAAACATAAGAAATAAGGAAGCTAGCCGAGGAAGTTCCAAAATCAGGAAGCTACTAAATCATACCAGGAAACTTCTTTTGTCTGTCGGAAACTACCGCAATGCTTCAGTGTCTAACTCCAACGCAATGCTTTAGTTTCTATCACCAACGAAATGCCGAAAACTCTTTCGATTCTGTTACCAACGCATCAATCCTTCAATGCTTCAATTTTTGTTACCAATACAATGCCAGAAATCCTTTGAATCTGGTACCAAGGCTAACGCAATGTCGGGGTTGCCTTCAGTATCTGGCAAATGTAAATGCAAACACAATCCTTTTAATTTCGAGGAATAACAAATATCTGGTTTGCCTTCAGTAAAATACACTAAGCGTTAAAACGACGTCGTTTTAACATATGCAAAACGAAGTCGTTTTGATGCATCTTCAATTCTTTATTCTTATAACACTTAATATTAATAATATACTTTTCTCTTTATATTTTGAAATATGTAAATATAATTTATATTAATTAATACTATTTTAATTCTTTAAATCATTATTTTACAAAATAATTTATTTATATTTTATAATTATACAAAACAAACAAAACATTTTTACAAATATTACATAAATATTACTAGTAATTATAAACAACATAAATAGTACTAATTATAAGTTCTTTAATTATTTATATATTATTTATAATTTTTTATACTAATTATATTTATATGCATTATAAATTATATATACAATTATATATATATATATATATATATATATATATTATATACATATATTGAAAAATTATATATATGCACATTAATAATTTATAAATTATTACGGATTTTAGCTACGAAATTATTTTCGTAGTAAAATTGTGACGGATATAGCTACAGCTACAAGTTTGTCGTCAAATTGTGACGAACTTGAAATCATATAGCGACGGAAACAGTTCCGTCGCTATTTTAAGACGGTTTTAGCTACGTTCATGTTTTCCGTCGCTATTTTATCTTTTCCATAACCATTCCGTAGCTATTCCATTTCTATTTAGCTACGAAATAATTTCATAGTCATTCAACATCTTTTTTGTAGTTGAGGTGAGTGAAAAAATATCCGATTAAACTCTTTGATTCTATAAGTTATACCTTTAACCTAAATTTTGATATTTAAATCATCATCATATCTTATATTAGTATTTTAAGTTGGAACATCATGTAATGAATTTTCAAATAATTTAATTATATGTCATCCAAAAATACATCAATTAACATACTAAACCATAAACTTACATAATAATTTCATAAAATTCACTCCTTAATTTCTCATGAATTAAAATCAAATCCTAAGTATAGCATGATATTGTTAGATCCTAAGACATGGAAATTACCTCTCTTACATTATAACACTAGTAAATTCCTTTGTTTTTCAAAGATGTATTATGATATCTTTCCATTTTATCTCATGTAATCACAAATAAAAAATTAAAGTATTTTAAATTAAATATTAATGTATGTATATATAAAAATGTATAATATATATACTTGGATTAAATTGAATATTGCTTGATATGACTAAGGATCAAAATAATTTTATGGACAAAACTATCATCCTTTAATTGTAATTGTAACTTGTTATCATTTTTCTTCACTCTATCTACCCACCCCTTCATATTTATGATATGACTTTTACCTTCCTCCTTCCCTTTTACCCATAAGCTTCACTTGGTTAACTCTTATTTTTTATTTAATTTTTATATTTTTATTAAGAAGTAGATATTTGATCATTAGAGCTTATTATAGTGATATGTTCTTCTTCTTATTCATAATGATATCGTGTTTATTTTACGAAGCAAACCCTAAATTAATATTTCAAGTATACAATAATTGAAATGATTAATTAATAAATTATTATATAAATTCAAAAATATTTATCATATTATACTTTCTCTTGAGGATATCTTCTATTATGAAAATTCATTAATTACTTTAATTGTATTAATTATACATAATTGGAGTTGCATTAAACATATCATCCAATATGAGAAAAAAACGTTTCAATAATGCCACATGAGCACTTGATATGTTTGGAAAGAAATTAATCAAAAATAATATTATAGATTAATAACTATTAAATAAGGATAATTCGAAAATTCAAAAGACATGTTCATATTAAGTAATGAATTAAAATCTCTGATAAATATTAAAATAATAATAAAATTCTTTAGATAATTATAAATCAGCCTTTGATATTATAAAAGATATATTCATTTAAAAAAATTATAAACATTAAAATTAACATTTAATGAGATAAGATATTATTATCATTTATTTTTCCAATTAAATATAGGATTAATTATGTCCAAATGTAATGCCTTATATTTGATTTTATTTTATGGCGTAAAAACAATCAAAGTTTGTAGAGAGGGGAAAGATATCAAATTCGCGCATCCTCTTGGGATCACGCTTTCCATCAGGCCGCAGCCAAACATACTTTTTTTTTTTTTTCTTTGAACAGCAACCAAACAGAGTTACTTTTTTTTTTTTTTTGGTGAAATTGGATCCATAGAAGATTGATTCCAAGAATCTTAAACATATGATAAAATGATATTAATATATGGTTTAAAATTATATCTTTTGTGATTATTTAATTCAATTATTATATTTTGAATTAAAATTTTGATTATTAATCATCAAATCACATATATAGATATATTTATATATTATATAATATATTTAAATTTTAAATAATTTTATTACAAATTAAAACAAAAATATATTTTAAATATGTGTTAATTAAATAATTTTCAGCATTAATAATAACAACCTTACACAATTAATGCTATTAACTACTCAAAAATATTGAATTGTAGAGAAATTCAAAGTAATAATGAATAGCAATAATGACAATACTTAAGTTTGAGGATGAAAAATTGTACTCTTCTATTATAGATTACTAGGTATATCTATTTTCTAATTGTATTAAATTATAAGTTTTTTTTATTATTTTAACAAGTTATTTAATATATTATATTTTTATTTAATTATCTTTCAAAATTGAAAAAATTACTAATAAATTTTTTTTCTCTTTCATAATTAAATTAAAGGTGCATAAGAAACATACATCTAAAATCATCTTTTTAAATAAAATAATTAATATTTTATTAATTATTGTAAAATTAAAAGTATTTTTTATCAATTTGAAAGAAATAAATAACTATAATAGTTTTTCTAAAATAATTTTGTTTATTTTATACAAGTTTTATATATAAAAAATGAATGAAAGAGTTTAAAATCTAATTAATGATAAATTAAAATGAAACAAGGTAAAATTGAAAATGAATTTGAAAAATTATGTAAATTTGTGAAAATGATAAATATTAAGGATGAAAACAAAAGTAAAAACAAGCTGAATAATAATAATCAACTAGAAAATTGGATTGAATGACACCATGCTCACATCACTAATGGCTATCCAACAAATCATTAAGAGATTAAGGGAATACTACAATAATATTATCAAATGGGCATAATATCCTTTTTAACTCATTAATTGAAAGATTTTCTGATTTTTAAAGAGTGGTTGCAAGGACATGTTTTCAAAACATGCTCCTGAATCACTTGTTCCATGTCTCTGTTAAACCCTCAATTTCTTCATTAAAATTTCACAGTCTTCTTATAAATATTTTTAAAAATAGCAAATTTTTTGTTATTTTAAAAAAATTCAATATTTATAAAACATTTATCATTTTTAATAGATTTGAAAGAATCCCATAATTTAATATACTATATGAATTTAATTAAGACTTTAATTAAGTTGTTAATTAATTGAAAATATTCATTTGGGATTATAAGATTTATACCCCCACCGTACCACCTTTGATTAATCATAATTTCTTATATATGTTTTATTTAATCTTTTATAATTAATCAATATTAAATATAAATCATTTATAAATCTCGTTTAACAACTCAAATTTTTTTTTAGATTAATCACTTATATTTACATCTACATATAAAAATATATCAGATATAAAGATATTATCCAATAACCTAAATTTTTAAATTAAACAATTATTTAACAATCCATTCAATTAAATTAATTAATATTTTTTTTCAAAAATAATACGATAAATGATAAATTTAAAATAATGAACTTATCCAAAGGCATTATTATAATCTAAATTGTTAATTTTATAAATATTTTTTAAAATTCATTATTTATACAATAATTTTAAAAATACTATACTTTCATAGTTTATTTATTGCTTCCTTCCTCCCAAACATGACATATGCTTTTTTTCTTTTTCTTTTTAATTATCTTAAGTATGACCTCATTTATTATTTTTAAAAAATATTTTAGTACATTAAATTTTTATTTAATTATTTTAAAAATTAAAGAGAAAATTGATAATGATATAATTCTTTTATTTTTATAATTAAAATAAAAATATAACAAAAAATATATTTAAATTTATATTTTTAGATAAATTAATTAATACTTTTTTAATTTTTATGAAATTGAATGAGTAAAGGAATTAAAAATAGGATATTTTAAAAATTAATTTATTATTATTTTTGGAAATAAAGAAGCAACGGATTAGTTGAGCAGTCCACCAGCCTCACCTACATCTTAATTGCAGCTCTGGTCTCAGTTATGATTTCTCCGCTATAAATCCATAAAGACTGAGCCTTTGGTCTCTCCATAGCCTTCCATAATTCTATAGATGGCTGGATTTTTGTCACTTCTCAGGCGCCTATACCTTACCATCTATAATTGGGCTGTCTTCGTAGGCTGGCAAGTTCGTTTATTCTTTTTTACTTTCTTTTTAGATCTTTCAGTTTCCTCCTTCGTTATCCTACCAATCTTTCAGATCAATTAACTGGCAACCTTTATTAAAATTAATCTATCCTGTTTCAAGATTACAGGTCTCAGGTTCTGTTTCTTGCTGTCAAAACTTTGAAGGAATCAGGTCACCAGCACGTTTACAATGCAGTCGAAAAGCCTCTCTTTCTTGCTCAAACTGCTGCCGTTTTGGAGGTACACTTGTTGCATTACCAATTTCTATTTCTGGTCAATTTCCTTGATTTAATTTACTTATTTCTTTTCTGGGTCTGGTTTTAAATTTTGTCTTACAACAGATTCTTCATGGTCTAGTGGGTGAGTATGCTTTTTCTTCACCCATTCTTTTTGTATTTGTGAATCTTCAAAACAATTCAGGAATTGCTTTATGTGTTCTAAAATTTGCGTTTGTTAATTTGTTTCAATGAAAGGATTGGTGAGGTCTCCGATAACAGCAACACTGCCACAAGTAGGTTCAAGATTGTATGTAGTATGGGTCATCTTGTATAGTTTTCCTGAGGTTAGAATTAGATCTCTTCTGATCGAATGGCTCACTGTTCATTTTGAAAATTGGAAGGTTAATTGATCAAACAGTGATGAACTTCAATTGATTGGCAGATCCAAACTCACTTTCTTGTTAGCTCTTTGGTTATCAGCTGGTCAATCACTGAGGCAAGTATTATTGTTATTTTTCTTTTAACGTTTATACTTCTAGTCGCTTCATTTCTTTCCAAACTTGAATTTTCTTGGTTAGGCTTTCGGTTATAATTTCGAATCGCTTGAATGGGAGGGCATGATTTAGAATAAACTTTTAGATTTTTATATAATCACCATGTTGTCTTCTTGAAGAATTATCCATCGATGACAGTACTAACAGTACGAGTAGGATAAGGAAAAATACGAAGCTACTCCTCTATAAACATAACTCCCTCAGTCTCATTTTAAGTGTCCATTTTAGATGTTGTTTTGATGAAAAATATTCGGTTCATAATATATATGAAGTTTATGAAAGTAACAACAATAATGATAAAAACTAAAAGAATTAAGCCATTTTATAAGTTTGTACTTGAATTAATAAAACAACATTGATCATGCAAGGATTAAATCAAGGACATTAACTTGTTAATGTTTATATGTGCATTGTAATGAATTGTTAAATTTTCAGTCATAAGTTGTCTAATTAACATATATACAATTAATGTGGATATGAGTGTGTATATATATATATATATATATGATAGGTTACTAATTATGTAAGATGCTTCAAATGATTTTACTATAATATATATATATCCATACACAGAGAGAGGTGTGGTAGTTGAAAGATTTTTTGATAATCACCAATCCTCTTATATGAATGTACTTTAATAACTAACTAGTAGTTATTAGTTGTTTTAGCTTACTTATTTGTTGTGTAATTATACTAAATGATTTGCTTACGAATTTCATTCTAGTATATGTATGTATATGTAGATCGAGACCGGAGTTTGAAAGATTTTGTAGAATTATAGACGTTCAAACTCCTATTAAGAATAATCGAAAATTTATAGTTATGAATTATAATTAAAACAAATTATAATTTTGATAAAATATTTTAAAGTCGTAGATATATTGATATATTGAGTTATTGTATCACTTGATTAATTTATCAAATAGTCATAGATATATTGATTTATTGTGACTATATGAGACATATTCTATGACAAAAGATCTCGTAATTTTATGTTAAAACATATTATAAGGAATGACAAGTCGCATGATTGTTATTAACATGCAATGCACATATGAAATTGCTAGTATCATCAATTCTTGGAGACTTCTAAGTGGCTGGTCTAATGTTTATCCAATTTCCCGCATGTGCAGATAATTCGGTATTCTTTCTATGGCACAAAGGAGGCACTTGGACATGCGCCGCCGTGGCTGCTGTGGCTTAGGTATACCTTCATAAATTAAAGTTACCGGTTCAATGTCGACATAGAGGACTTTGTATTCAGTCGTCTCATTGAATTTTTTCTTTGCAGATATAGCACCTTTTTGTTGTTTTATCCCACTGGAATTAGCAGTGAAGTTGGTCTAATCTATTTTGCCTTGCCATACATTAAGGTAAAGAGATGACATTTAATTTAAGTTATATTGATAGTGTTTCTTAACTGAGAGTCCTTCCTACCCTCTTGTCTTTTTGAGGCCTATTTTAAATGTAGTCTGTGTAAGGTTATCTCCTTTATTTTAAAGGCTAATGTACACTTATTCTTGTCTTAATGGGTGCACATGCAAAGACACTTATTTGAGCTCTAGAGTGGCTGCTAAATCCTTGTAGGATTGTCCTGCTGGTTGTTTTTCTTTGAAAACCTGTCTAATTTTGTGGAAAGGTGTGGGGTATTCTTAAAATGATGGAAAAATTCTTGCCTGCTCTGGATGTATTTCATTCGACCATTGAATCCGAGGCACACTTGGGTTTGTTACAAACTTTAGGACCCGTATCATCTATCCATTATCTATGTATCTGTATGCTTGTCAATCATTCAACAGCTGAGTGCAATTCAACTAGAGGCGGCCAGAATCTCCCTAACAGTGGCTTATTTCTTTAGTCTCCGCAGTTATTAACATCATCACATTTTTTATTTACTATTTCATATAAACAACAGGAATTGCTAAATGATGAGTATCTATTTAAATCAAAACATGAATCACTAAAAAAAAAAGGAACAAACTCTTTTGCAGAAGTCCGAGAAATATTGCATAAGGATGCCCAACACATGGAACTTCTCTTTTGACAATTTCTATGCAGCCATTCTTGTTCTTGGTGTATATGTCCCGGGTATGAACTCGGTCTTTCCATTAATTTACTTGGTTGTTTTCAAACATTTCTTTACAAGTTTTTGATTGATCAAATTTGTATTGGAACTCTTGCAGGTAGTCCTCACTTGTTCACCTACATGCTCGGGCAGAGAAAGAAAGCTCTCTCAAAATCAAAGAGAGAGTAAAACTTAACCAACATCCATGATTCCTTAGGCGCATCATCGCTCATTCCATGCAGGGATATAGTTTGTTTTGGAAAGTTAGGATGACTTTGCTTCAAATCAATTACGTGTAGCATCAAAGCCAGAAGATCTTAAGACTTCTTTTTGTTGCTTTTTTTGGATAACTAAATCATGTATTCTACTTAGATGATGGAAAGAAAGCTGAACGATACTGTTTTATTTATAAAGTTAAGACTCTTTTCAATATATTTGTGTTAAATTGCAGCGCAAAGTGATAAAAAAAAAAGGGTCTTTGATTCTCCCCCAGCTAGCACATCCTGCATGCAGCAGGAATTATTCAAGTTAAAAACTTGAAACCAAATCAGGCTTCAGAAATGCATTTCCACTTATCATGCTGTACATGACAAGCAAATCCTGGGCTGGAATCCCATACGGTGTGTTTGTGCACCACCGGAAGATCTTCAGCCGTTTTAGGACACGGACCTGCTTAGCCAAGTATTTCCCGTTTGCATAATACTTGTCGATACGGTCCAGTTGTCAATGTCTTGCTCGTTAGTGGTCTCATATCTGTCGCAAGTTCAATAAAGACATTTCATCAAAGGGTTGGGCTTCAAGTACAAAAAAGTTTTCTATTTTTATGAGAATTATAGGAGGTCATCAACAGGTCGTTGTAGTATAGTGGTGAGTATTCCCGCCTGTCACGCGGGCGACCCGGGTTCGATCCCCGGCAACGGCGTTACTTTTGGTCATAAATTAGAATTAAGGAGATATTTTATCGGGTTGTAATTAAATATTTTTCTTTTTTATTCGTTAAAATTTTCACTTCGACAGGACTGCTAGCAAGAGAGCCCAATTTCCCCGTCCTCGCAAGGCTAAGAAAGCGCTTCGGCTAGGGCAAATGGTTCTCAAAAAGGAAGCCACATTTATTCGATCTTTGAACCAACTCAACTGAAGGACTCGACGACTGGGGAACTTCGGAACAGTTTCCATCTATCGGCCTTAGGGGCTGCTTTAAAGAGTACCTCTTCTAGCTAGCAGCCTCTTTTTTCTGATGAGGGAATAGCGGCCGATTAGCTGCATCCTTTAAGTCCATTAGCGCAAGTCACTCCATTAGTTCTATTAGCTACAGGAAGAGGATATCGACTTATTAAGGGGGCGGGCGGCGGTCGGACCTTTTTATGAACTGATACCACAAACTTGGGTGATTTCTCTATTAAATGCAGGAAAAACTTTTTATTACCGTATTAGTGTGCTTTTGGAAATAATTCCGAATTTAGGGTGTTTCTATTATGGATCACTTTGACTATGTGCCTAATAAAAACAAACTATATTTTTATTATTCTAAATCTTACCCTATACTTTTAATATTTATTCTATCACCACAAAACTTAATTATATGGTCTAAGTAGTCTAACAAACCTTTAACAAGGCTCTGATACCACTCTTTGTGAGTCTGCTCTTACTTAAAGCGGAAAATAAGAACTACTCTAAAAATTAATTTACTTAAACCCTTTTATTTCTGATTTCCTCTAATTTTTTATACTCATTAAAATATCTAGAACTAGCAACAAATCCTAGAGGAGATCTATTCTCAATAAAATATTTTTCGAATTCCTTTTGAGCTAAAGACACTTCTTCTAGTTGCTTAACAAACACATCTATTTTTTCATTTATATTTTCCAACTCTAATTTTACTAAATTAATATTATCTATAACAGAGTTTAACAATCCTATTACTGGAACTTTATCTGTACCATGATCTAGATGAAAACAATCAGGATGTGGACAACTTTTAGACATAAAGTTAATAACACAAGTAATACTTCTAACACATACACGATGGATTTCTTTCAATCCCTTACTTCTTTTGTCATAAGAAGTTTTCACAATCAGAAACTATTTTAATTAACAAAAAATCTATACCTCAGACTGATTGGGTCCACTTTGCTTCCGCAGTCTTATTTCTTCCTGCCCGTCACCGGCGATGAGTTGAAGGATCTTCTGTGCTGTGATTGCCTTCTCTTTGAGGTCTTACTGGCACTCCCTCTGATTCAGACTGTCTTGAAGAAACTTGTTGAGGTGTAGAGGAGAGAATTTCGTCAAGAAACTGAATAATACGTTGGATTAGTTCTAAGGTAAGCTGTGCTTCTCTACAATCACAATATTGATTGTGATTTTCCCAATGTTGGTCGTGTACAAAGCTTCCTGTTTGAACCAAATCTGTTCTTAGATCTCTAACTTTTCTGAGATTTGTGAGATCTAATAAACATAAGCTTGTTGAGAATTTTTCTATAATGGATGAGACCATTAAGATTTATAGTGATTTTCTTAAGTTTTATTTTTTTCTCCCCTTCTTCAGAGATCTGAAGAGGTATTTATAATACAAGTGCTAGTGCCTCTAGTACCGTTTGCCAGCTCAAAAGTAAGCTAATCAGACGATAAGATAAAAAGGAGATTCCTTGTTATCTTTTACAAAAGCTAAAAGACAAACCAACTTTGGTTTGGGACGTTCTTTACAGACTCGTGACTCACTGCTGGGACCAGATTCCTTTATCAGAAATCTTAATAATGCACACAACATGACAAATAAAAAGCACTAACAGCTGGTGTCCATAGGCTGTTTTATCCAGCTTTACATATCTGATAAGATTCCTTATCTTATCCTTTTAGAAAGCTTCTTGATTAGCTCCTTGGATATCTATCCAGTTTGGATCTTCTTCAGGGTCATCTTCGTCTTCACTGGAGTCATTTTGTATTCCTCTTAACAGTTCTTCTTCCAGATGTCGTTCCTTCTTTTGATAAAGCTTTTTCCAGAGCTCAAATGTCTGGCTTTTGTATTTAAGGTTGCTATGTAAATCCGAGAAAAAATACCTTAATTCTATAGCACGCTTCCTTCCTTGTTCGAACTGTTCGTCACTCCATTTATATGTTTTTAATTGCTGAATCGGGACTTCATCCTGATGAATTATGACTAAGATTCGTTCATCTCCCAGAATTAAATAATCCCAATCACGTGACAAAGTTGTGATCTTT
>CANYBF013362458.1:0-11136 GCA_948192965.1 Dalechampia spathulata
TTGTACATATGCGAGGGTCTAGAAACATATGCGGCGTGTGACGTCCCAAAATGGGCCAGAATTGGCCCAGAACGGCCCAGAATGATCTGAATCAACCCGGAATGGCCCAAGACCAACCCGAAATGGTCCAGAATCATCCCGAACTCAATCTGAGTCAAGCCGGTCCAAAATTAGGGTGCGACAGTGGCACATATAGCATGTGACTATAATGACTTACATTGATTGTATCCCATTGTCGGGATTTAGGCGTTGCACGCACTACAGTCCTGCCAAAATCTATCATCAGTATGGCCATCGACAGACCATACCTTGATTGATAAAATTTGAGGGAGGAAGGTTGGTGCCCCGTTTCTTGGAGCACATAGAGAGAACCTGGCCCCGTCGCCAGATAGTACTGGTGGAGATTCCTAGAGTCGGATCTGCCACTGATGATGAGTATAAGCTGTGGGTGCTGCGCCATGCTTAAATCCTGTACTACGAGAAATTATTAGGCAATAATATGTAATAAAGGATGATAATGCTTTGTGTTTGAGATTTGTATGACTCATGGCTAAGTTTATGAATATGTGTTCCATTTGCATTAATGAGATTAAAACATTTACATGAAAAATGTTAAAACCAACACAGAAGTTCAGGATGTGCGTCAGACTTAACCTCTATTATCGACCAGTCTCGTGCAAGATTTTCTGATCAATTATTTTAACACTCTCCTTTTGCTTTCAAGAGCTCTAAATTTTGCATGAGTCATTCGAGTGGATTTTCAACTCATCGAGCAAATATTTTTTTCTTTGCCTTAATCTTTGCGTGAACTGCCTATGAAGGTTTTCAACTCACCAGGCCTTTCATTTTTTTTTTACTTTTCTTTTGCTCTCTGCTGTAGACAAAATACTTCTTTAGCCGGTCAAGGTTGACAGGTTCTGAGAATTCATTGCCTTCCAAATCTGAGATGTGGACAATGCCTTTGGAGAGGATCTTTTTAACTAAGAATGGGCCTTCCCAGTTGGGCCTAAACTTTCCATGAGGGTCGCGGATAGCTAGTCTGACTTGCTTTAGAACTAGATCACCTTCCTGTATGGCTACATGTTTAACCTTTCTGTTGAATGCATTTACTATACGCTTCTTATAAAGTTGTAAATGATAGAGAGCCTTCAGCTGCTTCTCATTAATAGTGACCAGTTGTTCATACCTAGCCCTTTTCCATTCAGCTTCTGGTAATTGAGCTTCCAATATGGTACGAACCAATTTTAGCTCCACTTCAATTGGTAATACGGCTTCTGTCCCATAAACCAGAGAGTAGCGGGTAGCACCCGTAGGACTCCTTATAGTGGTTTTGTAACCCCATAAGGCAAATGGCAACTGTTCATGCCAGTCCCTGTAGGTTCGTACGGTCTTAGCTAAGATACACTTGATCATTTTGTTAGCCGCTTTGACTGCCCCATTAGCTTGAGGACGGTAAGCAGAAGATTGATGATGCTTGATCCCATACTTTTCCAGCAAGTGAGCAACTTGGGCTTGGAACTGTACTCATTATCTGACACCACATGATGCAGTACCCTATATCAGCATATGATATTTTTCTCTATAAGCTTGGCAACCTGCTTTGCCCCCAGTTTACTATAGGATTCTACCTCCACCCATTTAGAAAAGTAGTATACGGCTACCAGTATGTACCGATGTCCATTGGATGCGTTTGGATGAATCTCACCCATAATGTCAATTTCCCAAGCTGAGAATGGCCAAGGCGTTGTCAAATTCTGCAATTCGACTGGTGGTAGGTGACTCAGGTCTCCATGAATCTGGCATTCATGGCATCTCTGTACAAACTGTATGCAGTGTATCTCTATAGTGAGCTAGAAATATCCTTGGCGTAGGATTTTTCTGTAAAGGGTGAATCCATTCATATGGGACCTACATACACCAGCGTGTATAGTCTACATGACTAATTCAATCTCCTTCCCCGATATGCACCGAAGTTGTAGTCCATCTACTATTCTTCTGTAGAGAAGACCCTGATGCCAGGTAAAATTGGCTGCTAGTCTGTGCAAAGCTAGCTTATCAGTACTGTTGGATTCTTCTGGATAAGTACAAGTCTACAGAAAGTTCATGACATCAGCATACCATGGGGTCTCGTCTGTTTGGTCTAGAACCATAACCCATTCTCCCTCATAGCAAGGAATCCTCGACTGCTCAATGAACACAGGTTGAGCTTGACTCTGCGGTCACTCACAGACTGAAGCTAGTGTAGCTAAGGCGTCTACCGTCTGATTCTCTTCACGTGGAATGTGAATGAATTGGCAGGAGCTGAAATTACAAACCATGAGCTTCATGTATTCAACATAAGGCTTGAGCGTTTCTTCTTTGACATCCCACTCAGCCATGGATTGGTGAATGACCAGCATCGAATCACCAAATATCTGTACATCTTGGGCCCCAATCATTAGTAATGATTCCAGCCCAAAGAGACATGCCTCATACTCAGCCATATTATTGGTGACTGAAAAGCTCAGCCGCTTTGAGAGCATAATGAGTTCACCTTTAGGAGTGATTAACACAACTCCTATACCTGCACCTCTTCTGTTGACTGCACCATCAAAGTGCAACTGCCATTTCTGGACATCAACTGCCCCCAAGTGCTCATCTGGGAGTCAAGCTCAAAGGTCTCAGAGTCATCCATCGGCCTGGATGCTAAGAATTTGGCAATCGCTATGCCTTTGATCACTTTGGTTGTGATGTACTGCACATCAAACTCTGACAACAAAACCTGGAGAGTTTCCCTACTAGTGAAGGAGCTGCATACAAGTACTTCATAGGGTCAACCTTGGAGATTGCCTACACTTGGTATGAATGGAAGTAATGCCTGAGTTTCTTGGTAAGCCAGACTATAGCCATGCATAGCTTCTCAACAGTGCTGTATTTGCATTCTGTCAGTAATAACTTCTTACTTAGGTAGTAAACAGCATGCTCAACTCTGGCGTCATTCTCTTGAGCTATCATAGCACCCACTGACTCCTTTTCTAAGGCTAGATAGAGTAGTAGTGGTTTTCTCGACCAAGGCGATTGCAGGATCGGTGGGTTGGAGAGATAATGCTTTACCCTCTCAAAGGCTAATTGACAGTTCTCATCCCAAACCATAGGTTGGTTCTTCCTCAAAAGCTTAAAGATAGGCTCATACATGGTAGTGAGCTTGGCGATGAATTTGCTGATGTACTAGAGCTGTCCCAGGAATCACCTAACTTCGGTCTCAGTTCTGGGAATAAGCATCTCAATGATTGACTTTGCTTTATTAGGATCCACTTCAATGCCCCTCTGACTGACAATGTGACCCAACAGCTTGCCAGATGTCACCCCGAATGTTCACTTCTTCGGGTTTAGCTTGAGTCCATATTTCTCAACGCGTATGAGAAATCTATCAAGAGCAATTAGATGCTCTTCTCTAGTGGGAGACTTCACCATCATATCATCCACATAGACTTCAACCTCCTTGTGGATCAAATCATGCAACAAGATTGTTGCAGCTTGTTGGTAAGTGGCACCTGCATTCTTCAAGCCAAAGGGCATGACCTTGTAGCAGTATGTCCCCCACTCTGTGATAAAAGTTGTCTTCACCTTATCTGTAATTGCCATCAGAATCTGGTTATATCCTAAAAATTCATCAGTAATGGAATATATGGCACTAGCAGCTACACTATCAACTAACACGTCGATATGAGGACACCTGTCATGTCTTTATAGCCTAGAGCAAAGGATTTTATATGCTTTTTTAGAGTGCTGATTATTTTGTTCTCTGTTCAGAGGTTAAGTCTGATACAATCTGGAGTAGACATTACTTTTCATCTGTGTTAATGTTAAAATTTTCAATGCATGATGTGTTAATGTCAAAAATGCTCATGTAATGCTCATGTTCATGCACAATGCCATCAGAATACACATCACAAACATAAGCAAAGTTGTTCTTTATTGCATTATATTTAGATTGGATTACATCATCATCAAATAAAATAAAAATTAGGATGTCAGTGTCCTCATACAAAAGCTCCTCAAAGGTGCTATCCACCAGCGTGGCTATGTCCTCGTAAACCTTTGGTAACAGTAGGTCCTCCATGTCTAAGTTTTACAGCTTGGCTCCTAGTGCAGTGATTGTAGTGATTTTTGGCTCTAGACAGCTAGTGGTGAGATCAACAACATCACTAAAGATCTGAAAGGCATCATCAGGGCTGATGGTGAAGGAAACAGCAGTCTTTCCAGCTACTGTCAGGGCTGACAGGTCATAGATGTCACCAAAGATGGTGAACTACTATTCAAAGAAATCATTCGATTTAGGTAACTCGGGAGCACGGTCATGTTGTGTCTCTCCCTGGATGAAGAGAACCATCTTACACTCCTCTGGCTTATCCGAAATGTAGGGGTCAAACCCAATGTAGTACCTTTCTTACCATATAGCTGTAGGAATATCAAACTCTACTGGGCCTTGCTGGTATTAGCCTAAGCCCCTGCTCGGCATGTAGTTCATGAGTTGCATCATCCTCTCCACAGTGGGACTCAGTTGGTACAAGTAGGACTCAGGTTCTCCAATGGCAGCCACTTGGAACCCGGTCATAAGAGGGATATCTTCTCTGATGTAGGCCAGAGCTACCTCATCATCAGCAGTGATAGTAACCACACCTTTATTGTGTAGGAACTTGATCTTCTAGTGTAGGGTGGATGGCACACCTCCTAGTGGATGGAACTAGGGTCAGCCTAACAGCAAAGTAAATGACATTGGTATATCAAGAACTGTGAACTCTACCACTAATTCGATCAGCCCGACAGTGACAGTGGCAGTGAAGGTACCAGTAACCTCCCGTTTAGACTCATCATATGCCCT
The DNA here is from genome assembly GCA_948192965.1 of Dalechampia spathulata. Classification (NCBI taxonomy): domain Eukaryota; kingdom Viridiplantae; phylum Streptophyta; class Magnoliopsida; order Malpighiales; family Euphorbiaceae; genus Dalechampia; species Dalechampia spathulata. Next base: position 4,865 of record CANYBF013362458.1, read on the forward strand.
GATGATAGTCTTACAGGGCTTCAAGTCTGAAAGCTGGATCCCGAGCTTGGGTAGCACCTTGAGCGGGCAAATATTGATACCAGAACCATCATCCACCATGATATAGGGGGTAGAGAAGTTCATAATATTCACCCTAATGAAGAGTGTTCTGTTATGATAGATTCCCTTCGCTGGTAGATCCGCATCAGAGAAAGTGATCATGCTGGATGATAGCTCCCGGTTTACTAGTTGACTTTTCATACTGAAGGTAGAAGCAGTGGGTGAAATTCTCATGCTTGAGAGTGCTTCAACGACAGCCCACCGATACTGTTAGGATAATAACACCAAGTCCCAAATGTTAATGTTAGCTTGGGTCTTCTTCAGTTGCTTAACAATAACATTATCAGGCTGAGCAACCTGATCAGCTGGTTGTAGAACTAGAAAATTACTTGGACCAGCCTCATCCCTAGTAGGCCTAGCCTCGATTGACTTTTTCTATGTTTCTGGCTTCTTCCCCAAATCAGGAGGAGTGAACACCTTACCACTATGGGTCATGTTGCAAACCCAAGAGGATATCTTATTGGTACCTAACCCTTTCTGTTGCTTGGGTGGTTTTAGTGCTGGCTTAGCTGCTTTAGGGGTCTCGATGGACTTGCCCTTCTTGGAAGCCTGATCCTGTGATGATTCAGACTTTATGGAATCCTGAGCAGCTGTAAACTCATCCTCAAAACTGTCATACCATATGTCAATGACACCAATGTCAAATTCACCACCAGGTCAGAAAGTGATGGCAGGTAACTAAGCAATCCTCTCATTGCTAAAGGGAGAGAAGGAGCTAAGGATCAGGGATTCTGGCAACCTTGATTAGAGCATGTAGGGGTGGTTAGCTTTGTGGTAGTTTGGCAGCGGGTTTATCTTGGTTGATGGTTTGTATTTTTTAGGGTCTTTGATCTTACCAGAGTCGATGAGGTTCTGAACGACCAGTCTAAGAGAGCGACAGTCGTCAGTGTTGTGACCATGGTACTGGTGATAGTGGCAGTAGGTTTTGGTGTCCACCGAGGCTGGGGGTGGTGTTTTAAAGTTTGGTTCAAGTGGTTTGATGAGTTTGGCTTTGAGGAGGCGTCCAAAGACCTTGGAAAGTGGCATTCCAAGATCGGAGAATCTTTTAGATGAGGTAATGTTTTGAAGTATGGGGTTTGGTGTTTGCACAATATTGATGTAATGGGGCTTTAGTGTTTGCAGAGCGTTGGCGTAGTGAGGTTTTGGTTGTGTTTGGGTGTATATGGTGGTTTTGGGTTTGATAAAGGAAGGCTCCTTTTTCTTACCCTTAGTCTGCTTAATTCGTTGTCCTACTGAGTAAATTTCCTCAAAAGTGTGGAACGTCTGATACTTTAGCTTATCCTGGTAAAGCGGCAGCGACCCCATGATAAGCTTGTTAATCATGTCAGATTTAGATGGTTTCTGTCTGACTAGAGCATCTTTGTCCATCCACCTACTGAAGTAATCCATAAAAGATTCGTTGGCTTTTTGTTTAACCATTTCCAAATCCATTAAGGTTACATTAAATTGGGACTTGAACCCGTACTATTTACAGAAGGCAGTACAAAGAGGCTTCCACTCGATTATGGTCACCTTGTTCAAACTGTGATACCAGGCCAGTGCTGGGTCCTTCTAGTGAGATGAAGAAAAGTCAGACTATCTGATCATCCGATAGGTCTGTAGTGCTCATCAGCATGGTGTAGGTTTTATGATGATTCTTCGGGTCCCTAACTCCATTATACTTAGAAACATCAGAGAGCTTGAACTTGGCAGGCAGCCCCTTGATAGCCTGGATAGAGAACTCATCAAAATCCAGGTCAGACCCTATGCCTTTGGTCTTTATGATGGTCTACAGCTGTTCAATCTTCTGTTCTAAGATAGTGTTCTCAGATTTTTGAACATCATACATATGGAGCGAGACATCATCATCGGTCTCCATATCGTATAGGTTGACACTCTTCCCCTTTTCCTTGATCGGAGCTGGTGGGGTGATGAATTCAGCAGGACTAAGAGCCTCTCGGATCTGTTGTTGTAGAAGAGTATTGAAGTCATCATTCAAGAGCTTGGCCATAGACTGGTCGATGAGCTTCTGAACTGCAGCAAGTGTGGCCTCATCCAGTGTTGAGGCAGTAGGGGCAGATGATAATACAACATTCCTGGCATTCTGAGAGTTTGACATGGTTCTGTACATGGCAGAAAGCATTCACATAGATGCATGAGTGTGCATATGTAGTTGTATATGGTGCATGTGATGCGACACATAGGATGTATGCATGACCTATGCTAGAAAATAATACGATGTCATGGCTATGATAAAGCGAGTTAGCATGCGTATGTGTGGATGCATGTGATGCATCACGTAGGATGTATGCATGTCCTATGCTAGAAAACATCCAGTGTTGTGGCTGTAAAAGCAAAATTTGTTAGGGGATTGCATGAGTATGCATGCATGTATGTTTGACAGAAAACATAAAAATGGTTAGCGAACACGTAGCATGCAATAGTGCTCCCTTCCAACCTTAAACCTCCATGAGATTTGGTCAATCCAAGTTCTCCTATCCTAGGTGGGATACTAACCCAAAGTTACATTGGGAACTCGAGGTGTGATTCTCTTAATAAGGCAAGCAAAAGGGTTTGATCGTTGCCCGATCATATGAGGGATTACAACAAAAATCCGACAGCATTTTGACCTAGCCATATTGCTATGATAAGTGAATGTCGATGAAATTGGCATGAGGTTATGCAACCATACAGAATCATGAAAGGATTCCGACTCTTAGCAGAGCAATATAGACATGATCATATTGTTAAGATAAGAGTACGCCCATGGAATAGGCATGAGGTTGTGCAACCATACAGAATCATGAAAGGATTCTAACTCTTAGCAGAGCAATACAGACATGATCATATTGTTATAATAACAGCACGCCCATGGAATAAGCGTGAGGTTGTGCAACCCAAACGGAATCATGAAAGGATTCTGACTCTTAGCAGAGCAATACGAGTATGATCATATTGTTATGATAAGAGTACGCCCATGGAATAAGCGTAAGGTTACGTAACTATACGGAATCATGAAAGGATTCCAACTTATAGCAGAGCAATACGTGGGAGGAAAATAGGCCGGGTCTATGCAAATCCATACATATGATAAGGCAAAGATCCACATAGCGTGCAATAAGGTTCCTAGGTTGGAATGTTGTTAGGCTTACTACATGGGCTTTAGTTTGGTTTTGAGAACAGGCTAAGGTCCCCCGCCACGTTATCCATAACCTATCCAATCAAATGGAATCATCAATATAGGACTATACCTCACGTTTAACCATGAGGAATCATCGACGGTTATCAGTACAGTGCAGCAAGTGGTGAAGGCAGATTCACTTTTCCAAGGAGTAGAATGGAGTTCAGGGTACTCATTCATCCGTAATCACCAGCTTGACACGGGAGGTTATGTGGTGTGTGCAGACACGGACTAGTGTTGTGATGTATACAATTAATCCAACTATGATGTCAAAATTGATATGGAAACTCTTAGATACCACCACTCTTTCACCGTGATGTCCCCAGTGGAGTCGCCATTGTGAGCGCCCGGTTTCTACCAAGGCCCAAAGCGAGGCTTGCGATGCTCACGGACCGAGGACCACACTTAGAGTAAAAGCGTAGTCTTCCTTAAGGGTTCCCACAGGGAATGATACGGACTCAAAAGAGTAGCAAGGGAGTCACCACCGGATGGTTCCGGATTATTCCAACCAACCCATAGTATGAGTGCTAGTTGAACCCTTCAGAGATTGGGTTCGGGTGATGGAGATCTATTCTATGAGTTTCCAAGATCGATTTTACCATTATAGTTGGGAATAATTGTCCTAAGTAGGCAAGCATACGAGCGTATATGTAAATATACAGCGCGGTATGTGATTTGGCGTTGCAAGGTTGCACGTAGAATGACATATAATGCTATATGGCATTTGGATGGCATGGCATATGCATGGCATGCGAAATAGTAATAAAATAACATGGCATATGTGTTGACCCTCACTTTTCACCGTCGTATAATTTTGGATCTTTGTTGATTCAGCTAGGATTTAGTCCCCGGTATCAATCCCGATTATGTACATAGACCCCTATGTCTTCCTCTGTGTGTTCTGGTGTGCAGAACATCTCAGGACTGGTGGGGCCCACCATGGCGCCTGGCGGGACCCGTCATGTATTCTGAATATTCTGTGCATGCAGAACACCTTTCCTTATTGCCTATATAAGGCAAATCACTTGAAATGTGAAATATTACATTTTTTGGTCTCGGATACTATTCACCATGAATAGTTCATAAGTGGGGCCCACCAGGCAAAAGCAGGGACCGCAGCCCCTAAACAACCTATTCTGTGTATTCTGTACTTACAGAATACAATTCCACGTTGCCTTATGCAAGGCACAAAGCTTGGCATCACAAATGCCATATTTTGGGCCCACCACGCTGTGGGACCCACCTAGCAATAGCGGGGCCCACTGCCCCTATTTCTTATTCTGTGTGTTCTGTACTTATAGAATACATTTCACACCTGCTTACGCGTGGTAGAATATACAGAATGCAAAATATTGCATTTTGAACCTAGGTTACTATTCACTATGAATAGTATATGGGTGGGGCCCGCCTTCCTCAATTAGCCCATTTTGGGTATTCTATACTTACAGAATACATTCCGTTGTTGCCTTACACAAGGCATACCCCGTGGCATCCCGAATGCCATATTTCTAGGCTCACCATGCCGTGGGGCCCGCTAAATGCTAGTGGGGCCCACTTCCCCACTATCAGCCGTTTTCATGCATTCTGAATGCACAGAACACATCCTATCTGCTGCCTCACTTGAGGCGGAATGCCTGGCATGCTATTTGCCACTTTCTGGGCCCTTTTGTGCTGTGGGGCCCACAAGGGTATTATTCATCATGAATAGTACCCAGATGGGCCCACCGCCCGAATTCACCCATTTGAGTATTCTAGACACATAGAATACATTTCAGTTAATATCTACACGAAAAACGACCTTCTGGCACGTCAAATGCCATTTTGGGCCGAAATTGGATCGCCAACCCTGAATTGGACCCATTAGCCAAAACTCGACGTTCGGGTTCGAATTTGAGAAAACTTATAACTACAAAGTTTCTCAGAATGTCGATTATACTTCAGTTGATATATGGTGCGCATCCAGTTCAGCCTGTATTGAGTGGTACGCATCATGATGCGCATAGCGCATCACACTATGCGCACCGCACATTGCATAGTAACTTCATAAAAAGACGTTTGGTCGGGAGCCTTCTCGGGACCGAATTTGGAAAAACTTTCTTCTACAAAGTTGTTCCTTACGTTAAATAACGCTTGTATGCTTTGGGGCGTATCCCGGAAGCGACCACAGTGGGCCCCATGCGTTGGGACAAAAGTGATGTGCGCCACACATCACTTCAAATCCGGGCCAAAATTACAAAATTGCCACGCCCAAAAATTGCTCTATAAATATAGAGATGGGGTCTGTAAAATGGATCCCAAAATTTGCTTTGAGAGCAGCCAAACCTCTGCCAAAATTACTCCACAATTAATTAGGCCCCTAATTAATTAAATCTCTTGGATATAGTGACAAAATTGGTTAGTTTAGGCTCCCTTAACACGGAATCAAGCAAGATCAAGGAAGAAAAGCCACCGGAATAAGGTAAATTTCTCATTTTCTTCAATTTTCTTCATTCTGTCACTATTCCGTGAGGGATGTGCTGCGCACATCACCTCATGTGCACCACACATAGGCTATGTGTGGCGCACATGGGTTCATGTGCTGCGCACATCACCCTAAAATTTTTTAGAAAAGGTCATTTTTCTCCCATTTTTCAGCCGATCTGGCCAATCCAAGGCCATTCAAGGCTTTTCCATGCCTTGGGTGCCTTGGATCTGCCTTAAATCTTGCTGGATCTAAAATAATTTTAGCTTTAAAATTGTTTTTTACTCGATTCGGATGCAAATCCATGAGCAAAACCCGATTTAGGGTCCGATCCACCTAAATCGGGGCCGGATCTAGGGTTTCTGCTGAAAAATTTTTGGTTTTTCTTCTGTTTTCTCTGCCATATGTGCCACACACAGTTAATGTGTGGCACACATTAGCCTATGTGCTGCGCACATAGGCTTCGGTTTTCACAGAAAAACTCGATTTTCGCCCGAACCACTTTTGAACCGCTTCGGTTTTGAACTTTCCAATGACTCCAGTAGCTAGATC
>CANYBF013362570.1:0-13140 GCA_948192965.1 Dalechampia spathulata
TTAAAATTATTATTATTAATTTTAATATTGATATTATTAATAATGTAATATTTAAGATTATATTATATGAGTAGTATTATATTATTAATAAGTTATGTATTAATTATTATTATTATTTATTATTATTATTATTATTATTATATATACAATATTACTAATAATTAATAATATTAGTAAATAAAATAAAATAATTATATTATAATGATGAGAAAATGATTATATATAATTATTATTATTATTTGATAATATTATTAATTATTATAATATTGTATTATATTATATGAATTTAATAATAATAATAATATTAGTATTAATTAATAATAACTTTAATATTGTATTATATTAATAATAATTATTATAATATTAAAATTAAAATTAATATTATTAATAAATTATTTATTATTATTATTATTATTTATTATTATTATTAATGGGGAGGGGAGGGGAGGGACGTGGGCTGGGGAATGGGGAATTGCAACTTGGCCGCTGGTAAAACCAGCGGCCAAATTGAAATTTGACTGCCGCATCATCAATACGTCGCCATATCAGTTGGTCGCTGGTAAAATCGATGGCCAATTCTAAAAACATACCAAATCGAGAAATATTTTTATTTTCACATTAAATGAAGAATTTTTCATTTTATTTACACCAAAATAGGGAAATTACCCCCTCACCGACTGCCTTCCCAACACCACGGCCACGTCTATCACATTCTGCTTCTTCATTTCGTAATGTGAATATAAACCAAAAAAAGTCAATACACATGATTTCTATTATGGCAAGTTATATATGAAATCAACTTATTTTATATATTATCAAATATAATTTAATAATTATCATTTAGTTTAATTCTTTTACATTTTAATTATTTTAATTTAGTTTTAATTCTATGAATTTAATTTTTTTATTTTTCAATTATTTTAATTTAATATTGATTTTATGAATTTAATTTTAAATTTATTTCTTTTAATTTAAAATTTTCATAAAAGCTAATCAAATAAATTGATACTTGATTTTTAAAGTTTTATAAAAATAATAATTTTTAAAAATAATTGATAGTTACTTCATATAAATATAAAATAAATTTAAAATTGAAATCTTAAAAAAATCGATTGAAAATTTTTGAAAAATCTAACATCATTCTAGATAGATTTTTAACAATTAATTTTAATTATTAGCACACGAACAGAAAAAAAACATATATATGAAAAACAGAAAGTGAGATAATAAAAAGGTTTAGAATGAATTTTGTAAGTTTATTTTAATAATAATTTATATACGATTCATTGTATTACTATATAATAATATTAGAGCTTGCCTCATGCAAATGTCTCGATTTTTAGTATAAGTTGATATTATGATAAAATTATTTCAACTAATTTACATTATTTAACAATATATTTAAGATTTAAAATTTATAGAATGTTTAGTTAAGAAAAGCCTTCAATTTTCATGCATGAAAAGAACATGATAAATATTTTGTTGGATTTATAAAATTAAAAATATTACAAGATTTAAAATATTATTTTTAAATGTCTGATTTTATGTTTGCAAATAAAATACATTGTTTATCCTTTTTTTTTTAACTTAAGTTAATCGATTATCCTTCTTTGTAAAATTAGAATCAAACATTATGTTTTTACTTATATTACAGATGAATATTAAAAATAGTAATTAACACGTGCTTTGTTTTTCCCTTATTTATCTTAACCTTTTTTTATTATAGAATTAAGTAATTATTGAATTAATGATATTCCTTTTTTATGCATACGTATTAAGCGTGTGATATAAAATCTTGAATTTAAATATTGATATTAAATAATATTTTTTTTTAAAAAAAAAAAAATATATATATATATAGATATGCAAAAATATAAAATTGGAGGGTTATATGTGATTCCAAACAATCCTGTGAGAATTTGGCAGGCACACTTCCCATGTGAGGAAAAATCCCATCTTCCCAAGAAGAAGGAACAAAGACTTGCCAATGATATTCAAAATTGACCAACTTTAACTTTATTTTTTTCCATAATTAAAATAATTATATTCTCTTTCTTTTTTTCAATTTTGTAGAAAATATAATAATTTAAAATTGTTTTTGTGTAATTAATCCATCAAAACCGAATCAGCATAATTCGTTGAGTTCGAGTAGACCCTTATACTTTTTTTTTTTTTGTAATCCAGGTGTCGGTGCTTGCGCTCCCCTAGTCCTGGAACCTATGACCCAACCAAGTGCGAGTATTGGCTCCCGACGCAAAATCCAGCAGGGCTTATAAACCTTGTTGCTCCTCCCCTCCCCTCCCCTCCTCTAGGGACTTACAAACCAAGTTGCTCCCCCACCACTCGAACCCACAACCTAGTACCATCCGTTCCAAGCTCTTACCGCTGAGCTACCCCGTAGGGGTGAGTAGACCCCTATACTTCTTACGTGGTGATCGTGAGTAATTAATTAAGGCCGCCGGTCCAACCTGTCCACTCTTGACTGCCCTCTAACTTCATGATGCATGCATTTCTTCAATTACCTAAAAATGGCATTAATATAGATTATGCTCTAAAATTTTCATACATTTTTTTTATTTATTTTAATTCATTTTGTTAATTTATCAATTTATTTATGCATGTACTTTCAAAGATATATCATTGTTAATTTATTTTTTATTTAAAATTTATATAATACGTATGTTATATTCGATCATTTTCATTTTTTAAATTTATTATTTGTTAATAAATATTAAATACATATTATAAGAAAATTAAAGTATCTAAATAGTAAAAATTATAGTTTATAGGGTAGATTAAAAATTATGATAAATTTAAATGTTTAAAATATAAAAAAACAAGTTGAAATATCAAAATGAATATAATGAAAATATATATTAAATTAGGATTGTTATAAACATATCATGTCCATAAAATCTATCATATTTGTTGGACTTTGGGATACTTAATCTTAGTTTTTATGTTAACAAATAATATTTAAAGGAAAAATATTAAAGTTTTGGATTTTTTAGACTTGGTACGGACGTACAAGACTGGATACAGACATACCATTTGATTTCCTAGACTGTATGAGCGTATTGGGAGACCGTACGAGGTAGAATATTTGGTACGACCATACTGATGCATCATTTTTTGGATCATTTTTAAGATGTCGTACGATCATACATGTTAAAATATGTATTTTTCAGCATTTTTTAAAAAATTGTATAACGATTCTTTTTCGTATTTAATGCATCTCTAACAGTCATATAAGCTTAAAATAGTTTATATAAATGTAGATTAACATTATTGAAGGTAGAAAATTAATATACAATTATCATTTTCTTTATTAAATATATTTTTATATATTTTTGAGTATTTATTGATTTCTTGAATTGTAAATCCTTTGAAAATGATTTTTAAGTTTCTAATCCTTATTATTCTTTCTCTTAGGTTATGTTTTGAGAGATAGAATTGTGATTGAATGAAGTTTAGTGTAAGCCTTGGGAAAATACTTATTGTAAGGATTTAGTATAAGGCTTGGAAAATACTAAAGATTGAATTCTTGTGAGAATAATTTTTTGTTGTATTTATGTATGGATTTAGCAGAAAAACTAAATTATTTGTTTGGGTAAGTAGATGTATACATTTATTAGCCGAATCATTATAAATTTATTGTGTTTCATTTTTTTTTCTCTCTTCAATTATTGTTTGATTTCTATGTTGCCTGTATTAGGATTTCAATATTATTTGATAAATTTGAAAAAATCATATATATATATATATTTATTTATTTATTTTGTAATAACTAAAATTTTTAAAAATAATTTGAATAAATAATCCAATTGAATTTTATGTATTCAAAACATTAATTTAGAATCATTTAAAACAAAATATAAATGAATGAAATTATCATTATAAATTAAAAAAAATATGAATCATATGAAGGTTAAATAACGATGGAAAGAAAAGGAGTGGTAAAGCAGAAGGGAAGAAAGGATGAGAAACAGTGACCCTAATAAGGGTATTGGGATTAAAAAACACTAAGAAGTCTTATATTTTAATTGCATTTTGATGTTTTTTTTTTACTTTATGCTAACTTATTATTCTTTTACTTTTTCATCACATTATTTTGAATGATGATCATTTTTAGTTGATGATTTTTAAAATTAATGAATTTAAATATTTTATTATATTTATAAAATTTCATCTGCTTTATTATTAAAAACTTTAAACAATTCATAAAATATTGAACGATATAAATTCTCTTATTTTTATGAGGTAAATTTTTCAAATTCTTTCATTTTTTATTCATGATAAAATATAATTTATTTGATTTTATTAAAAAAATCATTAAAATTTATAAATTTCATATTTTCAAATAAATAATAAAATTTGAAATTTCTTTAATTTTAAAAATTATAGAATTAAACTTTGTATAATTTATGATTTCTTTTAGATTCTTTGAGGTATGTAATTAGACTCATTTTAATAAATAGAGAGAGTGCAGAAATATGGATAAAATTAAAGACTTACAATATAGTTAATTTGTACATAATTAATTTTACTATGATCACATAATTTCAGTCATCTGAATGATTAATAATGTAACGAATTCCAACCCAAGTACCATAACATGATTAACAAAATTTTCTCAAACATAAATATGTCAATCACATCATTACGTACGTATGTATATATATATATATATATATGAATGAATATTATGAATAAATAATTACATCGTAACAAATCATATGAATTTATACGTTTATATAAATATAAAAATAATTTTTTACGAACAATTTAAAAATTAATATTATCTTTATACAAATCAAATTAGATGAAGTTTAAATTTATTTAATGTAATGTAATGTAATGTATATTAGGTAGAATTATGGCTTAAAAAGGATAATAATAATAATAGTTGTAATAAATAATGAATCCCCTTCATTTTAAATTGATTATCACTTCAGAAAATTCCTTTTTATTTTAATTTTTTAACCTTTTATTTATCTTTTTCTTTCCTAACAATTTATCATTTTTATCTCGTAATTAATTTAAAATAAAAAATAATTTAATTAATTATAACTTTTTATGTTATAATAAAAAATATTTTAACATTTTAAAAAATAACCTAATTGGGAATATAAAAAATTGAATGAATGGTGTGACATAAATTTATTTATTTATTTATTTAATTAATGGCAGGGTCAACATAAATGTATTTATATGCGATAGATTTTGCCTGCTCCTCACAACCCCAAAAAAACAAACCTACACAGAGAGGCTGAGAAGAAAGAGCCTTGAGAAACAGAAAGAAAAACCACATCCTTTTCCTTTTACTTGACGCTTTCACTTGCCTTCTATCCCCTCTTCAATTCACTACTTCTCCTCTTTCTCTTCCTCTTCCTCTTCCCTCTTTCGTATATGACAACCCTTACCCTCTTTTCTATATATTTGTGCATTTATAGCCTCTACTTTTTCAATTTTCTTTGAATTTCCCCCAACTCAAGACTTTTCTCACAAGGAACGAAAACAGAGGCTTTGCGGGTTCTGCGAACAGGGCAACTATTTGGCAAAGAAAGAAGACAACTTCTCCCCTGAAACTCTTTAAAATCTTTAATCCTTTTCTACCATCATTCTTTTTTCTTGTGAAGAAAAAATCTCTCGTTTCTTTCGAGTCTTTCTTGGGATTTCCGACATGGGTTCTTGTGAAAATCAAGAAATAATAAGGATTGAAGGACCTATTATAGTAGGAGCAGGACCATCAGGTTTAGCAGCTGCAGCTTGTTTATCTCAACATGGAGTTTCTTCTTTAATTATTGAGAAAAGTGACTGCATAGCTTCTCTTTGGCAAACGAAAACTTATGATCGTCTTAAACTTCACCTTCCTAAACAGTTTTGCCAACTCCCTCTTCTTGGTTTCCCTGCTAATTTCCCTAAATACCCGACAAAACATCAATTCATAGCTTACATGGAATCTTATGCTTCACACTTCTCTATCAAACCCAAGTTCAATCAATCTGTTCTGAAAGCTGAATTCGATTCTGATAATGGGTATTGGAGGGTACATACCCAAGATCAACAATACATTTCTTCCTGGCTTATCGTTGCCACCGGCGAAAATGCCGACCCTGTCATACCTGAAATTCCTGGCATGGAAAAGTTTCATGGCCCTATCATGCATACAAGCGTTTATAAATCTGGTTCGGAGTTCAAAAATCAGAGAGTTTTAGTCGTTGGTTGCGGTAATTCCGGCATGGAAGTAAGTTTAGACCTTTGTAGGTACAGTGCAATTCCTCATATGGTTGTTAGAAACACGGTAAGCTCTTCCTTAGTTATGATTTATTTTCAAAGATTAAATCGTTAATAAGGATTTTGATGATAATCATGCTTATTTATTGCGACAAACAGGTGCATGTTTTGCCAAGAGAGATGTTCGGGATGTCAACTTTCGGAATAGCAATGGGACTTCTTAAGTGGTTCCCTTTAAGACTAGTCGATAAGTTGCTGTTATTAGTAGCTAATTTCACTTTAGGCAACACCGATCATTTTGGTCTCCGGAGACCTAAAACTGGCCCCATCGAGCTTAAAAACGTTACCGGAAAGACTCCGGTCCTCGACGTTGGTGCACTATCTCAAATAAAATCCGGCAACATTAAGGTAATCAACGTACGATGACAAAGAGATACAACCTTAAACATATATAAAAAAAAAAAAACCAAAAAGAAAGTAGCTTGGGTTACTTTCATCATCATTATTTTAACGTAAACACCTTTTTGGTACTAACGTTGTTAAGGTTTCAGGTGATGGAAGGTGTAAAGGAGATTACAAGAAATGGTGCAAAATTTATGGATGGACAGGAAAAGGAGTTCGATACAATAATCCTAGCAACTGGGTACGAAAGCAACGTGCCTACTTGGCTCAAGGTAATAATAATAATAATATAAATATATATTATATTTTAATCCTACTCATATCCTTCTCTTATATGAATCATATATCATTTTCTGGGTTTGGACACAAGCACAGAAGGGCACCTGCAAAACCTCTTTCTTTAATCTCCATGCAAAAAAGAATAAAATCTGTTAGGTTCTGTTTGGGGTTACCACACTTTTTTGGAACGTAATCTTTTTTTTTTTTTTTTTGGCTTTTCCCTTTCACCATATAGGCAAAATATTGTTTGCCTAAGCTTGTGGGGTTATTCGTGATATGTTGCTTTCACTATATATATATATATATATATATATATTGCAGAGAATTCACCTTCAAGAAACTGTCCTTTCTGTTATTTTCTAGGAGAAAAATTCAAATGGGTAGCTTTTATTTTATGAATTATGACTAGTTTGATTCATGAAATCATTTGAAGGAATTGTTGTTGCTAATGATGGCAGGGATGCGATTTCTTCACAAAAGATGGAATGGCCAAAACCCCGTTTCCAAACGGGTGGAAAGGGGAGAATGGATTGTACACAGTTGGATTCACTAGAAGAGGACTACTAGGAACGGCTTCTGACGCCGTTAAAATTGCTCAAGACATAGCTCAGGACCGGAGGACGATTAAGCACAGCCGTAAATCGTGTAATTCCCATGTTATCCAGCTTAGAAAATCATAGCAAAATGATTTGCAGAAGAACAAAGAAAAACCAAAAAAAAAAAAAAAGAGATTGAAAGGGAAAGATGAAAATCTGGTAAATTTCCACAGACAAGGTTTTTTTTTAACTTTTTTTTTTTTTACATGGGAAATTTTGCTGTTGAGGGAGGCAGGAGGAGTAGGTAGTTGCAGGTTTTTTGGGTTTGATTTTTGTTGGTTTGGTTAATGGTTAATGGTTCGGTTCTTGTACATGCACCAATTTTGTATGAAGGGTTAACATCAACTTCTTCACGTGTATCATTCCTCTAATATACTCTGCTTGTTTTCTATTACCCTTTTTAATAATTAAATTCATTTGTTATTTTTTTTTATAAAAATGAATAATATATATATATATATATATGTATATTGGAATATCATGATCTACCAATTAAGAATGATATTTTATTTTTAATTATACTTTTTAAATTAGAAATTGATACTTAAATTAACTAAATCAGATCTATTGAGAGCTATTTTATGTTTAAAATATTTTAAAATTTATTATTTAATTATCTTTATACAATAATAAATATGTATCTATTGATTAATATCTTTCAACAATATGAAAATATATTTCACCAAATGAAATTATTTATACACTTTCTGTTTTTCATCTCATCCAAGTAACCTAACTTCATTGAAGAGAGAGAAAAAAAAAAAACCAAGATCAACGCACTATTTCGAGCTAATGTATAGAGTTCTTACCAGCCATGTATATATATATATATATAGCAATAAAGGCTGATATATATATATATATTGACATTAATTATTTGAAGGAGTTTTCTTTTATATATATATATATATATATATATATATATTTTGTAATGTTGTCCACTAGACCACGCAAAACCCTTTCCTTAAGAATCTCAACTATCAGTCTCTATGATAAATATAAAGATGCAGCAGTAGCAGTCCTTTCAGTAACGTGAATCATCTGATGGAATTCAATGTCATCAAAAGCGGTTTTACAGGCCTTTCTTTTTTCAGAATGAGATCTACCCTGTTCCCATTTATACATATCTACATGTAACTCAGATAAACCACAAGAATGTTTCCATCTCTTTACTTTATTTCATACATTATGCACTTCATCTCCTTATTGTTCCTCCCTCCTTCCCTCCTCATCCCTTTCACCTCCTTTTCTACCTTTCTTCTTATCACCGTACATACTTTCTCTTCTATTATTTCTTTTATCGTACTACACAATTGAATTATATATTATTTCATCGAGTAAATTTTTTTTATTGGAATCAAACTTAATTTTTTTTCCAGATTAATCGAAAAATTTAATCACATTGCATTAAATTTTAAATTTATTTTCTCTTTATTTAGATTTGGATAAATAGATGTATAAATTTATGAAATAATATAATAATCAATAATAATGTCATTTTGGATTAATATTAAATCCTCGTGTAAAATAAAAGTGATATTGCACTAAAATAAATGTGATGTGTACTTGATCAATTTTCATGTAGCCTTTTACATTACCCGATAGGCATGCCATCATATTATATACTTCATCATAAACTATATTTCATTACATAATATAATAATAATTATATTATATATTTATTATTTTATTTACTTGTACAAAATAATAATAAAATGTTAGATAATTAAGTAATGATTAATATATAATATCATGTATTATATTACATATATCTAAAATTGAATGAATATTTTATTATTTTATTGCTTGAATCCAATAAAAATTAATATATACATGAAAAAATGTTAAATATTTTACAGTATAATATATTTGATTATTTAATTAAATTTTATGGTAGAATTGTGTAAGATTAATTATTTCTTTTTAAAAAAATTTTACTCCATGTAATTGTAATACCAATAATAAATATTACATTACATATATACATGACATCAATTATATCATTTTTAATTAATTAAATACAATACTATATTGATAAATATAATTTATTATATATTTTAATTAATAATATAATATAATTAATAATATAATATAATGTAACAACATGACTTAATTAATTATATTATATTTTACTAAACATAATTTTTAGTTTTTTTTATCCCAATAAGACTATTGGGTTATGATTGGTATGATAAACAAAATCCAATGAAATGCATTAATTAATATTTATAATCGAATATATTTTTTAATTTATATAAATTTGTATATATCTATTATTATATTTATTAATTATAATTTCATTGGATAATTCATGGGTAGAGCCAAAAAGTGTGAACTGTACACGTTAACAATAGCATTGATTAAATAATTAAATAAAGGAGAGGCTTCGATATATAGAGAAGATCTCACCGTTTAAGAAGTAACTATAGAAACGATGGAACCTACTATTTATATTTATTTCTATTATTTATTTATTTTTTATTTATCTATTTCGATATTTTTATTATATTTTTGTTTGATACCTAGTATCAATACAGTTTCTTTTTTTTAGGCATTTTACTAAAAAAATAAGAATAATAACTACTAATTCATCCGCTAATATATTTCTGAAAAATTAAAAGCTAAACGATAAAGGTTTTGTGAAATCTTCTAAAATGTTAATGGATATCCATATATCAAATTCAAATAATATTTTAAATACATTATATTTCATATATATATATTATCTAGATATTATAATATAAGATTATATTAAATTACATTTTTAATTACTATGACATATTATTTATCAAATATATCCTTAATTTTTTTTATTCCAAAGAAGATCATAATAATGTCAACATATGCACACCATTATTTTTTTACATCGTTGAATCCTTTTCTTTTTTTTTTTCCTCAATGGATTCATGGGTTTCCAAATAGAGAGAGCAACTTTTCTTGAAAAGGGTATTTATGTGTGTAGTCATGTACGTACTCCATTGGAAGTTAAAAGTGTTTTTTTTAATAAAAAAAAAACAGAGAAAAGAATAAGAAGAAAGGAAAAGACGAGTTCTAACTTGGCATTACACCTTTTTCCTCCTTTCTTCTGTCCTTTTTTAGGCTAAATTTGGACTGCTATATGCTAACCTTCCCTTGCCCTACTTTTGGGGCATGCCCTCCTCATTGCCAAGTGGTATCGTTAATTCTTTTAAACTTCCACGTATCATCATCGTATGGTTAGCCACATGCCACGTCATATAATGGGCTTGGCTGTGCTCTTTCTGATCTAATTTGTCAATCATCTTTTCATCTTGCATGGACCCAATACCCACCATATAAACTCACAACGATCACCTACGCCTAGCACCACCGTAGCATTTTTTCACGAGAAGAGCATGTGAATGCATGTGAATCCGAAGCTTTGCTCTGTGCTTGATGATATTATCATCATCAGATAGATATGAATAACCCATACGCATAGGGAGAGCTATAGATAATAAAAGACCTATAATATAATCCATACAAGACAACGCACATGCATGTGAAGAAACATACTATAGATATGTAAAACATGTATGCATATTCATACAATAAACCGAATCGTAACATAATCATATCGATACATAAAAAAGATCCATTTTTATATGAATTTTCGGATATTTGATTAAGAACTAATGTAATTGAAGCAGTAGCAGAGAAGGTAGGCATTGAGAGGTCTCTTTCTTACCTCAAAATTGCTCTCCTCTTATGTCAGCTGTTGTAAAAGCAACGTACCACTGAGATCCAAGTGGGCCCCCAATCAGAAGAGGTTCCTCAAGTCTATCATAATCTCATCACTACCGAAGGTTATTACTTGAAGGAAAAAAAAAAAAGGGAAGAAATAAATAAAATAAAAATAGTGAAGAAAAATAGGGGAAAAAACAAACTGGGAATTCCAACCGTATTAAATTGACATATCACAAATTCGTCTCTCAGCATAAATAACCCTAAACATAAATTAATTTTAAAATACCTGCATGAGACATGTAATCATATATATATATGTTATATAATCTATGGCAATATTGGCATGCATGCAAGAGTCTAAGCTCTCTAAACATCAGATCTTTGATCGGTACAATTGCATGCCACGTCCTGCCAACTTATACTAGATACTCTTCTTCCTGCCATGGATCGCAACCCTGCATGAGTTTCTTCTAATCTACCTTACAGATGTACCGACTTCCTTCCCGGAGAGTGAAACTTCACGCGCCTTATGGCTTTGATGTGATTGGATTTATTCCAGATAACGTCAAGTACCCATTTCAAATTTCCATTTATCGTTTAAATGAGACTCGGTTTTTATGACCAGTGTGTGTCATACTGGTCAATCAGAGAGATGAGTGACGTAAGGTTTGAGTTGTTATGCGTGTGCTTGCAGAGAAGGAAGGCAAAAAAAAAAAAAAAAAAAGAATGAAATGAATCTATCAGTAGATAGGAACCCGAAGTGAGTGGAAAAACGAGGATATATTATTAACAAAATCATCATTTTTTAACTAAAAATTATCATGGAGATGGTAGATATTGTATAATATTTGATACTTTATCGTTCGGAAGCATGCAATCTCGCACTGGATCTCTATCTATCTCTCAACAGTGGTTTCAGCAGTAATAAGCCCTCCCCTCAAAAACAAAATGGAGTATAGTATTAACAGAGTACAAGCCAGCAGTCCATTTCACATATTAGAATGGGTGACGCCACATTCTCATCAGTGTAACGCGTGCTTGGAAGCGTGTCATCTGGACTTCCAATTCAATGCTCCGCAATAAAAACAAACCCTGGACTGACCCTCTCCCAAAACTCTTTCCCCTTTTTTTCCTCGAGAAAATAATTAATATTTTCGTTTTAAGCTTCGCGCAAGAAAAGAAAAAAGGAAAAAAGGAAAACTCAATCGCCATCTTAAGTTGGAGTTTTGTTATGGCGGCAGGCAGAGAGAGAAAGTAATATAGATGGCGTTGGGATTGCATCATCATCATCATCATCAGTAAGACAAAGACATTGTCAATCCCCTCGTACAATAGTCTACTGCAGAAGATATGTCAGAGCCCCATCATTGTCTCAATTATATATCTCTCCCCTAAGAAAATAGTTGCGAATACATACATGCATATTGTATATATATATATATAGTGTACTATATAGCAGAAGAATAAAACAAAGGGCAAGTTGCATTAGTCATGCTGTATGTGATGATATATATACATACTGAATATTGCTTTTTGTAATGTGGGTTAGAGCCAACCAAAGGCATTGGCTGCTCGTCGAGAATTCTCGTCTCTCCGTATGCATGCATATAATAATACTCCACGCCTGTTACTGAACTTCTGGCCTTCGAAAATGATACATGCCTTAGCACTTGTTTGTCCCTCTCATTTTTATTAAACAACTAACCTCCATATTTTAAATGTTTACAGATATACCATAGATATATATATATTGAAATTAATCTGTAAAGCTATAGAGGGAAGGAATAGTATATTATGAAAAGAAGGGGGGGGGGGGGGGGGGGGGGGAAGAAATTAGGTGGCCCCAAAAAAAGGAAAATGAAAAGAAATTAGGCAAAATTTAAAAGTGCAAAAAACAAAACAAAAAAAAAACGGGCGAAAA
>CANYBF013362782.1:0-17907 GCA_948192965.1 Dalechampia spathulata
ACTTAATTAAATCAATACCAACTTTATTTCCTATTTTACTCGAGTAATACATCTCGTATCACTATTTACATACGAATACATGTATCGTATAAATTCATCATCTTAACATCTTTTCCTTCTATATCACATATGCATTCAATCTTATTGTCATGCACACACCCATACTACGAGGCCTATGTGTACGGATGTGACATGATTAACATAAAATTGATTAAAATTAGTACTTAATATATTAATACTTATGGTATCAACATACACAATTCACATAATTGCATAGACATATTTATTTACGAGAATAAAAGATTATAAATTTAAAATTTATTATATATTAATTTTATAACTACAAAATATATATATCAAAGCTAAAATAAAAAAATTTGATTTTTTCAACAAAATATTATTGATCAGATTATGGATATTATTTAACTAGTGATTAGTATTAGTTTATATTAAAATGAAACCATCCTTTTAATATAATATTATTTTAAATTAGCATAGAAATTGTAATGTTTACTACTTGTTTCAGCTTCATCAACTTGCAAACAGTCATCATTCTGGAAAAGATATTATAGTAATATATCAATGATCTTAAGTAAGATTTTCGAGATTGGTCTTGGTCTTGGTGTATGCAATAACTTTAAAATATGTATAGAGTGAGTGGGGGCATGTTGTCTTCCAAGAACTATGTTTCAGTTTTTCAATCATAACTATTTTGATTTGTTCATAACAAGGTGATTTATGCACCGCTTTGTTCATGAAAACAACTCCAATATTTTAAGTAAGATCATGGCTTTCAGATTAACACATAAACTCTTGAAACTAACTTGTATTTACAGAACCCTTTTTTGTTAAAACTTAATCCAAATTAAGAATATGTTTGTCAAATCACCATTTTAGCTTCTGAATCCTTAGGATTCAAAATCATTATGTAGCATCATCAACCTTCTCAACACCCGCATACAAACAAATAAAAGACAAGAAAAAGGTCAAGAAAATGAAGATGGCAGGAAGCAAAATGACTAAAACCCTGGTAATTATTGGAATCTTTGTGATGTTTGCAAGCCTAAGGGAAGGAGAAGCATGGCGTTGGCCATGACAAGTGTCAAGTGAGTCCGTGGAGAAAACTCCTTGCTACGAACATTGCTTCAACAGAGAATCATCCCGGAACATTTCGTACATGCATGAAGATTGCAGGACAACTTGGTTAATTCTTTGTTGGATGTGGTCCAACGACTGGTGGTTCTGCAATATCCAAGATGACAACAGTTTAAGATTGGAAACACTCGTTATACTTGAGGATTTGAAGGGACTCTAACCATTATCTTACTCTATATTTTCTAGAAGATAAAATCGTCTATTGTGTAATCTATTATCCTTTTTTTTAAATAAATTATGATAAAAAATAGTTCAAATAATTACTATTAATTTGCAATACATTAAATCAATGTGTGTGTGTGTATATACATATAGAACAAAAAATCATGTGTAATATTTATCAATTTATTATGGTTATAAAAATTACCTTTTTTTTAGAAAAAATGCTACTATCTTAAATTTATAATAAATAATAGATTAAATAATTATTTATTAATACATAGTCCACATTATCAAATATCAAGTAAACAAATGAACAACCGGTCAAATATAATATACATAACAACTAATATAATTATGAATTATTATTATATAAAATAAATGCAATTAATTAATTATCTTAAGATAATTTATAATTCATGTCCTTTGTTATATAGTATTAAAATTTCATACTACTTGTTTCAACTTCATCACCTTGTAAACAATCATTCATTTGGTAAAAAATATTAATATATATCGATCTTTTTATCATATCATAATGATATTAAATACTTAATATTAATGATAACATAATTTACATACATAAAAGATATTAAACATATAATTTTCAAATACTAATGTCCAAAATAGGTAATATTAATGAGAATATTTGTTACTAAATGTAATGCCAATTAACCTTTTAAAATTGATTATATTAATAATCATATTGGTAACTTTAGCATATTCTAAAAATACATTACATTATAAAATTATAATTTATAATATACAATCTAAATTTGCTGTTATTTTTAACAAAATATAATTAAGCTTTCAATGTTAGAACATTTTATCTATTTAATTATACTTTAATTTAATTTTTAAACTAAATAAAAGTTATTGTTTGATTTGTTGTAACATTATTATTTATTATTAATATTAATTTTTTAATTGGAATGAACATTTAAGTTAGATAGTATATAATTTTAATGAATTTATTTTTAAGTTGAATATATTTGAATTACCAAAGTGATTGAGAAAAGGTTTTTTTGTGTGTTAAGAATTAAATTCATTAAAATGGATGAAATAAAGTATTAATTTTTTGATTAATTTTTAAACTTAAATAAAAATTAGTGTTGAAATAATAATGTCAATACACGAGTTATTAATAATATCAATATTTGATTAATTATTAATATGCAATACATTTAATCATATTCTTATTTCATATAATCAAATAATTTCTCGTAAGGTTTAATTTTTATATTATAATCCTAATATAATAATTAATATCTCAGTTACAACCTATAACTATATTAAATATGTAAAGTCAATATTTAAAAATATGTATTTACACCTCCTTTATAAGTATAATATAAATATTAAATTAAAAAAATAATTCTATTTTGACAAGAAATTTTATTTTTAAATGTTAATTCTTATTAAAATATATAAATACTTTATTATGTTTAAACTTGAAAATCAAAACCATATTATATTTTATTTTAATTAAACTAATCATGAATATATATATATATATATATATTTATTATTTTATATTAAAATAAATTAAATAATAATTAAAATAATTAATGTTGATGTGCAATATTTTAAATCAATGAGTGTATGTATGTATATACATATAAACCAAAAATCAAGTGTAATATTTATCAGTTTATTATAATTACAAAGATTATTTTAAAAAAAAGTAATATTATCTTTTTTTTATTTTTTTATGATAAATGATGAATAGTGATGCATGATGTGCATAGCAAAAAAGTCAAACATAATGCATAAATCTGTAACAAAAAATTTATAATTTTATATCATAAAAAATAATGAATTAAATAATTATTATTTATCTATAATATATACAATAATTACTAAATTAATTAACTTGTTTATGTTAATAATCTATGATTATTATTAATGCTGTAACGCATGAAAAAAGTAGAAAAATTAAAAAATTGTAAGATGGAAAATGAGAAAAGGGGAGACACAAGTCACAGAAGAGAACCACAGCCATTCGTTGAACGAGAGGCTATCCGTAATCTCATCCTCTCTTATTTCCTTCCTATCATCTTCCAATTTCCTTCCACCACTTCATACTTTCTCTTCTATACTTCTACTTCGTCTACTACTCATACCCACTAGCAGAAACTCCTTGTTTTTCTGGTCTGTTCTTTGCTCAGTCATGGCTTCGGCTACTTTTTTCGTAGCCAAACCATCTTCCCTTCAGGTTTTTCCAGCTGCTTTGCTGTAATACTTGCTGAGTTCTTTTAAGTGCATGCTTCGATCTTTTTTTTTTTTTTTGCTTGATTTCAGGGAAATGGAAAAGGTTTCCAGGAATTTTCGGGACTCCGTAACTCATCAGCTTTCTGCCCCTTTTCCAGAAAATCTTCTGATGACTTCCTTTCTGTCGTTGCTTTTCAGACTTCTGCTGTGAGTTTGATCATTTCATATTTTACTAATCGTTTCTTTCTTATGTAGTTGAGTGTTGTGATTTATGATATCGAATACTATGATCCGATAATGTTGTCATCTACTATAATACCAATGGCAAAATCAAGATAAATAAAAAAATATGTCCTGTTTCTATTTTGAAGGTTGGAAGTAGCAATGGAGGATACAGGAAAATGGCACCAGAGGCAAAGCTGAAGGTCGCCATTAATGGATTCGGAAGGATTGGCAGGAACTTCTTGAGGTGCTGGCATGGACGGAAAGATTCCCCGCTTGATGTCATCGCCATAAACGACAGTGGAGGCGTCAAGCAAGCTTCTCACCTCCTCAAATACGATTCTACTCTTGGAATCTTTGACGCTGATGTCAAGCCTGTTGGTACTGATGCAATCTCTGTCGATGGCAAGGTCATCCAGGTTGTTTCTAACCGCAACCCTCTCAACCTTCCATGGAAGTACGACAATTCCTCCAAGTCCTTAATTACTTCCTAAATCAACGTTGTAATATGAGTAGTATAACGTTTCAATCTAATTTGAATGTTTTGTCGGTTTCCAGGGACTTGGGGATTGACCTGGTGATTGAAGGAACTGGAGTTTTCGTTGACAGGGAAGGTGCTGGCAAGCATATTCAGGCAGGAGCTAAGAAGGTTCTGATTACTGCCCCCGGAAAGGGTGACATTCCAACCTATGTTGTGGGAGTGAATGCTGATACCTATAATCCTGATGAGCCTATCATCAGCAATGCTTCCTGTACTACTAACTGCCTTGCTCCATTTGTCAAGGTCCTGGACCAGAAATTTGGTAAATTCTACACCTTATTATCTAAAAACTTGTTAGAATTCTTGCATAAACAAAATGGAGAACTTGTTAGAGTCGGATTAAACCGATAGGATTGTAAACGAATTGAGTTATTTTTAGTTACTCGGAGTTACATTCAAAAAGCTTATTCAGTGGAGCTTTGTAAATCAACTAGAAACTTGACATTATTTTGCTAATTCTTGCTAACAAATCGAGAAAGTTTATTGCAGGAATCATTAAGGGTACCATGACAACAACTCACTCATACACCGGCGACCAAAGGCTACTCGACGCCAGCCACCGTGACCTGCGAAGAGCAAGAGCTGCAGCCCTCAACATTGTTCCAACATCTACAGGAGCAGCCAAGGCAGTAGCCCTCGTCCTTCCATCTCTGAAAGGCAAACTAAACGGAATCGCATTGCGAGTTCCAACCCCAAATGTATCGGTCGTCGATCTCGTCATCCAGGTGGAGAAAAAAACCTTCGCAGAGGAAGTAAACGCAGCATTCAGAGAGAGTGCGGAGAAAGAACTGAAGGGAATCCTGTCAGTGTGCGACGAGCCGCTGGTTTCTGTTGATTTCAGGTGCACAGACGTTTCATCAACAGTTGATTCGTCGTTGACAATGGTGATGGGAGATGATATGGTTAAGGTTATTGCTTGGTATGATAATGAATGGGGTTACTCTCAAAGGGTTGTGGATTTGGCTGACATTGTTGCCAGCAACTGGAAATAGATTTCCTCCGTGAAAATTAATTTTCTGATTCGTGGCTAGCTTCCCCATTCCATTTCCTAGTTGGGTCTTCCGAGCTCTCTAGTTTTGTCAATGTATAATTATATTGAACCGATTTACCTTTCTCAGCCATGCAATAAGATTCTCACTTTTACCTAGACTTGTAGTTACCATATCCGATAATCTTAACTCAACTCAAACGTAAGGTTCCAACATGTTATGATCAACCATACCAGTTTGATACATGAAGCATGTTTCCACTTATAAAATATGGACTGGGGCTCAAAATTTAGTAATAATGCTCTTTCCTCTATATTGATGATAAAAATAGAACACGGTATTTTCGAAAGGAACTTTAAAATATATTGTATTAATACATTATAAAGTAGAAGAAATTAATATTAAAAGGAGTCGGCACATGCGATTTTCTAAAACAATACGATAAAATTATACAAAAAGTGCAGAAACAGAAAGCAACTCCCAACTAACTAGGCCATATCTTTTGGTGTTTGGGCGGATACACGATGGGCCTTAGTCATAGTTCACATGTTCATGTCATGTTCTCTCATTTGCCAGAGGCCATCATCCCCTGGATTCTCTTTCCCTCGAGATTTTCTTTATAAATAAATAAGACATCTGCCAATTCTGCCTTTCATTATCCTGACAAGAAACTCCTTTCCCTTTCCCTTTCCCTTTCCCTTTTGCTTTTCCTTTCTTCTCCTTTACTGACCTATTTGAAAATATTCATCACGAAGGGGTTATGAGAAAATAGCTTAGTCTATATTCTGATCCTTTGGTTCTCCGGCCGGCATCTTTCAACGATATAACGGGTCAGGATCATGATTCTCAAAACTCCCAACCACTACAACGAATCCGTGGCTAAATTGCATTTTTGCTATTGTTACAGTGATTAGTGATGGAATGATGACGACAGCAAAAATATAAATTTATATATAAATTAAATTAATTAATATAATTAATATATTAAGATAAAACCTATCCATTAAGGATAATATAGGTATTTTATCTAATTTTAATAATTTTATATTTATAAAATTTTAGCTTGATTTAATAAAAAAATATAACCAAATTTATTTCAATTTATATTTTTTTCATTTGCATTTTGATTCAATTTCAATTTTAAAATTATAACAAGATTTAATTTTCAATTTAGGATACCCTTACAAAATATTCTATCAAATTAAAATTAAAAAATTAAAATTAATGATTAATTCACCTTATAATTTATATTTATATTTTCATTTTTTTTATACTTCGCTTATCAATTTAAAAAGTCGCCCTAATTCATTTATATATTGTCTCGCCTGTCAGTCCCTTGTGAAAATTGTCTTAAGGTTGGTGGTTCGAATCTGGCGCCGACCATCATCGTTTATTTTATGTTTCTTTATTTTTTTTATTTTTTTTCTTTATAGAACTCGTTTTTTCAACTTTAATCTTTTTTTTTTTATCTATTTGTTTATATTTATTTTGTATACTTACAATTAATTTTATTCTATTCATTTTATTTTATGCTATTATTTTATCTTTTGAATTTCCAAAATTTAATTTTTAAACTTGTTTTAATGTTATTTTTTTTACCTATCATACTCTGTATAAATATAGTTTTTACTTAAAAATATTTTAATTTTAGAATATTTTATATTAATTTTTAAATTTTTAAAATATATTTTAAAATAATAGTTAAAAATTAAAAAATAAATTAACTTAATCTATTTAAGGTATATATTATTAATTGTTAACAATAATTTAGGTTTAGATTTAATATTTTAAAATAATCTAGGTTTAGATTTAATATTTTTAAAAAATGAAATGAAAATATTGATATTTTTAAATGATAATAAATTAATTAACTGATTCATAAATAATTTTAATCATATTAATATAAATTCAAACTTATTTTTTTATATTATATTTGTATTATATTAATATTAATATATATATATATAGAAGAAATTAGTACCCGTATTATAGGAACCAGCGCGACAAGTGCCCTTCTGTTGGTTTAATACAAGAATAAATAATATTAAATTAAATATAAATAATTAAGATTGAGGTGGGTTCTGACAGAAGCGTCAGTCCAATTATTAAAAAACAGTTGAAGTTGCTTGAAATGTTAATGGTTGTCGGTGAGAGGCACACTTCACTAAACAAACCTCACATGAAGATACTGTTTAAATAACAATATTTTCAGGCCAAGTATTATTGGCAAGCTTTTGAGATTTGTCTAGTTGGTTTCTAGTGCAACCAGCATCATCCCACATGCCCCTCTCCACGTAAATTCAGTGCCTCGATCTTCCCACTCTTTACCCTTTTTAAGTCCCTATGTTATCCATAAAACTAACCCACCAACAATATTTGATTCCATATGTTTATGTATTAAGGATTGATTAAGGATCGATCAATTAAAAATAGAAGAAATCATTTTATAATAATTTGAATGAAGCATACAAGTAAGCAACCCACATGAAGAAATGCACAAACACCACGCTTTCTTCCCCTCGTGCTTTCCATCAGAACAATACATCGGAATAATAATAAATATGGCAGGTATAAGCAATACCAGCAAACTGCAAGAATGGTATATAATAACTAAAACCGATTTCGATTAAACATCACGATCACGCCTGCATTCTGGAGGCATGGTGGGGAATCTGGAACGATCAGTGCAGTAATTGTAAATGGTGTATTTCTGACGGACCCAGAGTAATCTTCTGTATTGGAGACCATCCAGATCCTGAAACTCTTTCTGATCCCACCATCTCTTGCCTTGCGTGTCACAGAACTTTGCATTCACTGAAGCCTCACAACCGTCGATATGGAATCCTTTGTAGGAAGCTACGAATGGAGCTTTTGACCAGTCTGTCTTCTCCAATCCACCCCTTGTTGCCCAGTCGTCTGCATTCCATAAGCTTGAGTATAGCTTCATTGGTTGGTTGAATGGGAATTTTACTCCTAAATCTTTGCAGTTTTTGAACACTCTGATTGGTACATCATCCACAAAGAATCTGAAATAAAAATGATAATGCACCCAGTTGTTAATCCAATACCAGCTCAATTAATGCAAAAAAGGGAAGTGGGTGAGGAAGGAAAAGGGACTTAAAAGGAGAAATAAAAAGGACTGGATAGAAACATACACAATCAGGAACATGTTCCAAAGGACAGCGTAGGTGTGGTAATCCCTGGTAGGATCAAACCATAGATAAATCCTCTGTTCTCTGTTTCCTTGCCCTCCTGTGAACACATTTGTCTGCAGAATGTATGGCTGCCCACTTCTGTTCCCCAAAAACTCAAAATCTATCTCATCATGCTCTGAATTTTGTGAAGATAACTGCAACCCAAAAACAATACTAACAGTTTCAAACAAGCCTGTTTTCACTTCAAATGACTAAAACCAGAAGCACTTACGTAGAAAGCAGTTACGGTTCCAGCAGAATCTCCTGGAACCATCTTTATATGCATGCTAAAATGGCCGAACAAATAATTTCCCTTGGATTGGAAGCCAGTTCCTGACAGATACAAAAGAAAAATAAACAAGACTTTCCATGGAAAAATGGGTAGAATCTGAAATGTAGATTAATGAAGATAATAGAAAGAAATACCAGTGTATTTATCGAGTTTAAGCTGAATTTCAGAGCCTCCTCTGAAGTAAGAGATGTGATCAAAAGCCCATGTGGGCACATAGTTTCGACCAAATGGCACATCGACTGGCCTTCTGGGTGCGGCAGCCATTGTTGTGACTGCCAGTAACAAGAAACTCAAGCAGGCCATCCATTGGAAAGATCCCATTTTTCCTAAAGAAAAGATAATCTCTTTTTCTATGCGAGTAGGGAAAGAAGACTCACAAGCTCACATGTTCATGCTTCCTTCCGTTCGTGGGTATTTATAAGCATTCGAGACAAACAAAGCATTATTTAATTGATTAGATGATACTTCGAGATAATAAAACTTGCCCAAAAAATAACAAAAATAAATCAAAAGCACAACTGGATTTGTTAGATAATGACAGGAAGAGTTACATAGAATCCAAGTTTTTTTTTTTTTTTTTAAGTAACTAATAATTTTTTTATTTTAAAAATAAATATATAATCCTTGTGGTCATCAATCAGATGAATCAAAATATATTTCATCAAATTAATATTTTAATTAAATATAATTATATTATGTAATATTCTCCAAAATTCTCCTATTTTAGCCATGGTTTCGTTCACAGGGAAAGTTAGTTTTAATTATTTTTTTAATTTAAAAAAAATAAGAAAATAAATAAAATATTAAAAAATAAATATCAAAAGTGGTTATCGAATAAGATATTCAAATAATATGTCTAGTGAAAGAGAAGGGTGATTATGAATAAGCATAAGCATATTATAACTCAACATAATAATTAAATATACATATAATTAAAATTAATGTAATGCATATGTATATGTATACGCCCGATTTATTCGGTATCAGAATTAATACATAGTTCGTGATCCAATGCTTTATCAGCTCTGTTGATCACTTGATTCTCTGAATTTTTATTATTTTATTTAATTTTTTTAAAAATTAAAATATAATCAAGAATAATTATTGGTCGAACATTAATAAGATTGGTCGCCATTTTCTTTATATACATGAAGCTCACCAGCTGTTCATTAACAAATCTCTGATGTAAGACCACTTGGTCTTCACTGGATAGCTCCATGCCTCCCTCATGGCTTCATCAGCTCGCTACCGTTCTTATTGGATATTATGATTTGAATTTTAAAAATTAAATTGAATTAATAAATTTAGTTTTTAGATTTTCAAAATATTAAAAAATTTAATTCAATTTGATTTTACATGTTTAAAAAATTAAGTTTAATTTAATAACTAAACCAATTAAATGATGATGTTTATTTTTGAGAATAATTTACTTGTGAATTTCTTGATTCATATTAATTAATAAGAGGTATTCTTATTATTTAATTTTTTATTTATTATCTAAAAAAAATATAAATAAAATTATCATTTTAGAATATTAAAAAAAAATACTAGAGACTGGTATATATTATAACAAAGAGAGGTCGTGACTCCGTTTGGAACATACAATGTGCATAGGTTGACCTATCATATCATATCATGTGGTCATGTATATAATAATACCTTTGTATGCCATGCATCTGAACATGTATTGTCAATTCTACTACATGTATCAAAACCTTCTTCATCTTGTTTATTATAATTTAAGGTTAAATCTCCACATTACTTTCCTATATGACATTATTAATGATTAATATTTGAGATATCATATTATTTTTAAAATTTATTTCAAAACTTAAATTACCAGCTTCATGCAAACATGATAAAAAAAAAATTAAATTTTGGATTACTCGATCAAGTTTATCGATTCATTAATGATATGGTAAAATTTAAATTATATCATTAATTAAATTATTAACTTTATTTTAAAATGATTTAATAATTTAGATTATTTCATGTTAAGTTTAATTAGTTAATTTACTCTAAAATTATGTTATTTTTATTTTATGAATTAATCACATCATTATATATTTATGAATCATTTCATGTCAGACATATCAATTAAAATATATGATATGTAAATTAATCATATAAAATAGATTATGTCAAATTATTCATATTAAATTCAGGTAAAATTTGAACTTTTGATTGATTAAGATTTCGGGTCACATTTAAATTGATATGAAATTTATTATTCTCATCAATCTATATGATTTAAGTATAATTTATCAATTAAAACTATCATTTTAATCATAAAATATTATATTTATATGAGTCAATTAAACATACTTATTTGTAGAGGTTTGAAATTTTTAAAAGATGAATAAATAGATATTTTTATGTTAATATTAATAATTGGAACAAATTAATAGGATAAATTACTTCCTCATTATTAATTAATAATTGGTAAATAACCTTTTGTTTTGGAATTTTGATATATAAAAAATCAATAAAGAGAGAAATTTGAATAAGAGTTGACTGAAGTTGAAATTGAGGTATTTGGAATGCATAAGGAAAGAAACAGAGGAACATGAGTTGCACTCCATTGATGGAGACAAGTCTATTAAACTCTATGGAGATATAATATTTAAATAGTAAGAATAATATTATTTTTTAATAAAAGCAACATATAAAAAATATAAACATTATAATAAAATTTAAAGGATAGTAAAGCAAACTATTCTTATAATAAAAATAAAATATAGATATTAAAAATCATTATAGTCAATGAATATTAAATTTCTAAACTTAATATTTTATTATATAATTGAAAAAATATATATAAATGAGAAAAATATTATCAATTTGCATCAATAATTATAATTCAATTATTTGGATTAGTTAAGACAATATATATATATAGATGTTTCCAGTATCATACAAGTTGTTATACCAGCCAATAATAAAATCATTAATAATTAGCATATTATTGTTAATAATTGAATTAATCTGATTTATTTTATGAATTATTATGACACTATTCTATATGAATTTATCAATATGCTTAGCTTATTTTCTTCTTATTTATTAATTTAATCAACTATTTTATAATTTAATTTCTCATATAAACAAGTTTTAGATTCTCACCGACGAATCATGCGAAAATCATAATAAAAAATAATTGATTTTTATCAACATTTTTAATTATACCGAGTGATTTTAAAATTTTATATAAGAATAATGATTTTGTTTGAAATGAATTTTTTTTTATTCCAATTTATACCAAAATTTTACGAATTTTATTGTAAATTTTTATTAATTTTTTAAAACATTATTTTATAAATAATTTAAAAAATGTATTATTTTTAAATTTTTTAATAAAAATCCATCATGTTTAAACTACTTTCTCTATTTTTTTAAAACATTTTTTCAAGTTTACCCAAAAATAATCAATTCTAAAATTTTCTTGAATGAAAAAAAAAAATCTTGACCCCAAATTTTAAAATTTGGCATCATAAATGCTAAAATTCATTCATCTTGATCATTTTATATTTCACACAATTAGAATGTACAAACAATAATGTCAAATAAGAAATATTATTGTTGGTATATAAATAGAGTTATTTTCACATGCATAATATTTCAATAAGTTTTAAATTTATAATCCTTAAATTATAATTACGCTACCACAAGAATACGGGTCGCAACAACAGTATAAGGGTATCGTTCACTGGGACCAAGAGCGGCTAAGTACTACTGATTTTATCGATTATCTAGGCAAATCAACATTATAGTTTATTTAATTAACTAAAAGCATAAACCAACTACTAAATATATATAATATATAATTAAACATAAGGTTAAACGATGATGAATAAAGATTAAACCTTCATTATCAATCTAATTACCAACTTCAAATCAGTGTTTAGATGCAAAGTTCTTTCTTCCAAAAGAGTCTTTACCTACTGAAGTTAACTTAACACCATACTTTCGTGACTGCTAAGATTAACTTCAGCAATTAAGTTCATTTACTACACCTTGTGCCTCCAAATTAATTAACTCCTATGTCTAGGCAGTTATCGTTCGGTGTTCTTAAATTCATTCGGTTAGGTTAAACCTTCTTTCAAAGCGATTAACAAAACTAATTCGACATTTTCATGTTAAAAGGGCCCGTTCTAACAATCAAATATCATAAGTATGAATTGCAATTTAAGAACATAAAGAGATAATTGGATTCATAATATAAAGGAATTAAATCTATTCAAAACATCATTCAATCCCTAAACTGTCAAACCATAACTGGAAAATAAATAAATAAAAAGGGTATGATGAATTAATAAAATAAAACCATAATAAATATTTAAAACTAAAATATAAAAGATGGAGATGAAGAGAATCTTGATCAATTCTGTTGCTCCTGCTATTCTGTCTTCTATTCTTCTCGATTCCTCCTCAGCTGCTTCCTTAATGTCTTGATGAAAGACTATGAATAAGAACAGGAAATAAAAGAGAAGATTAGCAATCACACCAATTGAATCTCATCTTCTCTACTTCTCCCCCTAAACATAAAACCCTAACCTAGACTCTCATAATCGTGAGTGAATGAATGTCCGTCCATGAATCTCCCCCATGTTCTGAATGAATAAAAAACTAATAACTATCCCAATAAAATAAATGAATCTTAACCATGCATTATTATCATCCTAGGGCTAGAAAAAGAAGGGAAAATATGACCTAAATGCATCACACGAGTCATGTATAGCCTTACACGAGTCGTGTGGCTTTCGAAACAGCCGAAAAGAGGTAAAACTTAGAGGGGCCGAATGGTACACGAGTCGTGTATGGCCTTACACGACTCATGGATGGCTCGCAGGGGAAGAAAAATGAAGAAAACTGAAAAGGGTGAGCCTTACACGACTCGTGTAAGACATACACGAGTCGTGTATGACTCGCACAACTTGTGAAAATGCCAATTTCTAGACTAAAATATGGAATTTAAAACTCTAAGACTAAAATAAAAGTTTCCCATGCAAAATAGTAGACCTAAAAGCCTAATAGAAACATGAAATTCATCTAAATATGGCTAATTACTATACTATATGAAATATCACAAAAATTATGCAAAATATGTATGAAAATATATGAAATTATGCTAAGTATATAATATATGAATATGATGCATGAGAATGTGAATAATACATGAAATACTATATTATATGCTTATGTTTGAAGGAAAAAACATGAAAACAATGCTTAAAAGGACATTAAAATAAGGGGGAAAATATAGGTAAAAGTCATGGTTATCAATTATAATTATTAAATTCAAGTAATTAATTAATTAAATTCTTTTTTATTTAAATCAATTGTTGTAATTTAACAAAACCAAAAAAAAAAGGGAAAATCAATTTTAATTGATTTTTTCATATGACTATTATGATAAATTTGATGTTTGAATAATTTTTTTAATTTTTATTTATCAATTTAATATTATTTTTTATATTAATTGTGATTTATTGAAAATAACTTATAAACATTTGAAAAAGAAGCTATAATAATTTTAAAATTTACTGATTATCAATAAATAAAGAAAGGTAAAATTATGAAAATTTTAAAAATCAGTTATTTGATATTATAATTATATTTATTATTAAAATTTAAATAACTTTTAACTACAAGATGAATTGAATTATACTTTAGATTAAAAAATCATGAAATTTTATAGTTTAAATATTTAATTACACAAAAAAAGAGTACAGTCAAACATTAAATTTACAATTATTTTTAAAAAAATATATAATAGAATGGTGTTGAATAAATTGAAAAGGTGATAAGAATTATTAGGTATATAATTATTCATAAATTATATTTTACAGCTTAAACTTTTGGTTAAATGATTCTATGATAGGAATAATTTTAGTCAATAATTTCTTTATTTAGTGATTAATGACATAAACAAGTTGAAATAAATCAAAGTTTATTTAATTTAAATTGAATTTATTAATTAATTTAATTTCAATCTAAATTTATTGAATTCTTTTTTGTAAAGTTTAATTAAATTTTAACAATGAATAAAAGTATAACATTTTCTTAGAAAATTTATGATTTTATATTAATAATTAAAATAAAATGCACTTATTTTTTTTTATTTTTATATGATAAATATATAAATATTAAATTTTTAAAATCAAATTGTCATGATCTAAATTAAGGAGGTTATTAATGGCAGAGAAGAAGCCTAGTATTATTGAAATTAAGCAAAATTTATTTATTAAAAAAATACCATTGAATAAATTTAAATAAATTTTTATTAAATTAAAATTTGAATAATCAATAAATAATTTGTCTCATTTTATAACCATCAAGGACAGACTTTGAAACTCCTAGCTTCAGTAGGATAAGCCTCTCTTCTCTCTAAGAAAGGATATAAATTCTTTAAAATTAAATTTATAAATTAATTTGAATAATGATAATTTAATTATATATATTTATATTATAAAAATATATATGTTAAAATTTAATTATCAACGTACAATTTTCATGCTATGTTCATACATCTTTAATTTTTTTAATATAAAATAACAAATAATTTACCTCACAATTTATATTTATTAAACAAGAAATTATATTATCACTGATTATTTGATGTGGATTACATAAATAAATTACAATTCAATGGTATTAAGATGACTTTTGATATCAAAGTTGTAATAATCATCACAAGGCGGTGGATATTAGGAAAAGTAGAATCACAATAACAGATATGGCTGGCTTAGTATAAGCAACACCCGCAAGCTGTAAGAATGGTATAGTAGTGGCTTCAAGGGATTTCAATTAAGCATCACGATCACGCATGCATTCTGGAGGCATGGTGGGGAACCTGGAACGATCAGTGCAGTAATTGTATATGGTGTATTTCTGGCGAACCCAGTATAATCTTCTGTATTGGAGACCATCCAGATCCTGAAACTCTTTCTGATCCCACCATCTTTTGCCTTGTGTGTCGCAGAATCTTGCATTCACTGATGCTTCACAACCGTCGATGTGGAATCCTCTGTATGAAGCTATGAATGGAGCTTTTGACCAGTCTGTCTTCTCCAATCCTCCCCTTGTTGCCCAGTCGTCTGCATTCCATAAGCTTGAGTATAGCTTCATTGGTTGGTTGAATGGGAATCTTACTCCTAAATCTTTGCAGTTTTTGAACACTCTGATTGGTACATCATCCACAAAGAATCTGAAATAAAAATGACAATGCACCCAGTTGTTAATTCAATACGAGCTAAGGAAAAGGACTTGAAAGGAGAGATAAAAAGAAGGATGGAATAGAAACGTACACAATCAGATACATGTTCCAAAGGACAGAGTAGGTGTGGTAATCCCTGGTAGGATCAAACCATAGATAAATTCTCTGCTCGCGGTTTCCTTGCCCTCCTGTGAACACATTTGTCTGCAGAATGTATGGCTGCCCACTTCTGTTCCCCAAAAACTCAAAATCTATCTCATCATGCTCTGAATTTTGTGAAGATAACTGCAACCCAGAAAACAATGTTAACAATTTCAGTCAAATCTACCAAAACCAACGAGCCTGTTTTGAGTTCAAATGACTAAATCCTGAAGCACCTACATAGAAAGCAGTTACAGTTCCAGCAGAATCTCCTGGAACCATCTTTATATGCATGCTAAAATGGCCGAACAAATAAGATCCCTTGGATTGGAAGCCAGTTCCTGTCAGATACAAAAGAAAAATAAACAAGACTTTCCATGGAAAAATGGGTAGAATCTGAAATGTAGATTAATGAAGAAGATGATTGAAAGAAATACCAGTGTATTTATCAAGTTTAAGCTGAATTTCAGAGCCTCCATTGAAGTAAGTGATGTGATCAAAAGCCCATGTGGGCACATAGTTTCGACCAAATGGCACGTCGACTGGCCTTCTTGGCGTGGCAGCCATTGTTGCACCTGCCATTAACAAGAAACTCAAGCAGGCCATCCACTGGACAGATCCCATTTTTTCAGGAAAGCAAAGTTGTTTCCTCTGCTTCGATGTAAGTAGAGAAAGAAGGCTCGCAAGCTCGCTTGTTGATGCTTCATTTAGTTTATGGGTATTTATAAGCATACAAGGAAGAGGAACAAAGTATTATTTAATTATTAATTTTAAATTAATAATTAATTATATTATTTAATTAATTATATGATAAGCCCTTTCCACCTCATCCAAAATACCCTCACCTTCCGAATCATAATAGCAAGATATCACAAGTTATTAACTGTTTTTAAATTAATTAATATTAAAAAATATATATATATTTAATTTTATAATATATTTAATCTATATGAATGCTAAAGATATTCAATTGTAATTTAATTATTTTGATTTATTTAAAAAAAAAAAAAGAATTCAAATGAGCGGATGAATAAGCCATGTGTTTCACACAACCCTCTCAACATCATTTTTGTATAGAAAATAAAATAAACTTAGAATGGTACCCAACACCACCTTCTTCTGTAAGGGAATGCAATGCAAGCCCGTTTTTACATGATCAATAAATATTATTTGGCATTATTTAGAACATCAAAGAAAATATGAATGGAAAAGGGAATAAAAGAAGGACAAGAGGGAGAGAGGGCAAGGCATGTGAGGAGGTGGTGGCCATGCATTTAATAAGGGTAGTTGCCATTTCTTTTTATACAACCAACTCCCCCCAGCTGTTCTCTTCCAACACCGCAACCCCCCTTCCATTTTTATTTATACTAGTTATTAAATTAAATTAAGTTTTATATAATTATCTTCTTAAATTTGAAAAATGTATAACTTAATATGAATTAATATAATATTAAATCATTATATCATTATTAAAATTAACAAATTGAAAATGTAAACTAATGTATAATTTAAAGATGAATACTACTCATTTTATTTATATTTATTAGATACTAAATTTTATTCAAAATTAAAAACTACTAATTTTATTCAAATAGAAATACTATTCATTTTATTTATATTTGTTAGCAACTAAATTTTGAATTAAAAAATTAAAAAAATTACTAATTTTATTTATATTTAATAATTATTAAATTTTATTCAAAGATAAATATTACTAATTTATCATTGATTACATATTAATTATTAAATATTTCATTATTAAGATAATTATGTAAAATATAATATAA
>CANYBF013366629.1:0-56432 GCA_948192965.1 Dalechampia spathulata
AAATTAAGTAATATTTTTATAAAATAAAGCTAAATAGCTAAAGTTAAGTAAATTAACACCTAAATTACCTAATTAATACCAATTAATCAAGAAAAATTAACTTAATTAGGCCTAAAATATCAGCAAAACCAGCTGATATCAATGTACACTAAGAAAATTTTCTTGAAAAGAGTGTTAGAATCTCCTTGAAATGGTAAATTATAGTGAGTGTTGAAATCTCATAATTCAAGACAACTGATGAATGAATTTTAAACAAATTGTATGTTCTTTAAAAGAATATTTGAATAATGATTTTAAAAGATATATTTTTATTGTTTTTGTATATTTTTTACGAACCGAGAAATTCGAACTTGTCAATTTACTATTGTTGAAGAATGATCCTATTTATGTGATTTGAGAAAATATTAATCGGTGGTTTGGAAAAAATATTTTGCTATTATTTTAAATTTGTTTACTATATATTGCAAAATTCAAATTTATCAATTCATATGGCTTGGGAAAACTTTTCTTGCCTAATTATTTAATGTTTATCATTGAATCTTTCAGTTTACATTTTAATTACTTATTATACACCATTGAATTTTTTACTTAGCTTTAGTTTTTATGATTAATGCAGATTAGAAGAAAGTTACCGCTAGCAAGTAGTACCCAATAATCATATTGTCAAATTGAAATTGTAATTAATTGACTATATTTTTGATGTGAATATTTATGTTTTTATTGATGGCTTTGAACTTGAACAATGATTAGAAAAGTAAAAATAATAATTAAAAATACTCATGTAAATTTTGAATACTTTTATAAAAATGAGAAGTTTTGGGACTAAAATTGTAAAAGATTTAAAAATTTTGATCAAAACCATAAATATATAAAAATATGAGGTTCTTTTTTGATAATAAGTATAAATGTTTGTAATGCTGTGAAGAATGAGAGTAAATAAGAAAGAAATAGTAAAACAACTGCTGGAAGGAGAGAATGTAAGGAACAGCTAAACGTGGGAGATGGAGGTGATCGAGAGTTAAAGCTGGGAGGAGAATTGAAGGGATCCATAATGAATGAATGAATGAATGAATATCCCATGAAAATCACCAATCAAATTACAGCTACATTCAAGTATTATCATGAATCACATTCATTAGTAAATACGTTATAAATCATTTTTTAATAGTTTTCATTTTTTTTTTGTTAATTTATAATATATTTATTGAATAAGTAGAAATAAATCAAATTTAATTGGAGACTAAAAGCGCAAACTTCTCTTGCATGATTCAAGTGGAAGTTGGAAGGTGGGGTAAATGCAGCACGATGATCCGATTTCTTTGACGGTCTCATCGATCAAGTCTTTGCAGATGTAATCTTGGAGAGCCAAACCGATTCTGCCAACTTCTCTTCTCTCACCCCACGCAATATCCTTGCAAACTTCATTCACGCTTTCTATCATGCCTTTGTTCCTCCATAGTAATGGCGTCGCCAAGTTGTCGTAATTGTTCCTCTTTGCGTGTGTTGCAGCCTTGAAGATTCTGTCGAAGAAACTTGTGGTGATGATATCTTCTTCGCCTGGCTTTCTTCTTTGATGGATTGGAGCTCCTCCTCCTATGCCACAAGGCATTCAATTATCAAGGGTTTGCATCCTTTCCATGAATGTAAACAGCGAGATTATAAGATGGAGCAATCAACACTACAAAACATTGATAGTAAAGATCAATTTGTTCATATTAAAATGATCAGAGAATTGTTAGATATATCATTCCTAAATCCAATAATTAGAAAAAAAAAACCATTTTAATAATAATAATTTAGTATGATATTTGTAATTTAAATTTTTTATCTAGAATTTTGCAATAATAATTCATGACAATTAATTCCATTATAACTTTATTGTAAATTGCTTTTTCATATTTTCAAACACATTTCAATGCAATATAATACTATATATTGTACATCAATTCTTTGGTATCATAATTTTTATATTAATATAATTTAAAATTATTATTGACTAAGATTGAAGGATTGAAGATGGGACTCCTGGAAATGGAAGAACCGCAGCCACTTAATTATTGAAATTCCAATCCATCAATTTACTTCGTAATTTTTATAAAACAAAAAAAAAAAAACACATAGGGGTGATGGGGTTTGTGATGGTGTCTCCCACTTTAACGGTTAACAAGTAAAAGGGAGCATGTCGCCATCATTGTCGCTTAAAACCCTAAACTTTGACCTTCATTTCCTTTTCAACGGGCCTCGCTCTTAAAGCTTTTCTCGTCTTCCCATACATTCCAAACCTAACGCTATCATTCCTTTCAATTCTAATGGAATGATATGTTGTTATGTTTCCTGACCTAAACATTGAGGTTTTAACGGTTTTTGTACATTTCTAGTAACATCCTACGCTAGCATTAGCATTCTATAATTTTATTTTTTTATTATATTCAAATTAATTTCTAATTATTTTTTATTTTTATTTTTTTAAAAAAATTCATATCAATTTTTAATTAGATAAATTAGTATTATATTCTGGCTTCTAGCTCGGATAATGCTGGAAATTTGCCTATTCCATGCATGAATTCGTTAATATGTGAGTGTGCATCCAAAGACAAGGACAACTTCACCAAACGCAAACTAAACTTACCGATTGGCGTCGCGGCGTAACGTTTCCAGTGGCCGTACAGGGCGGAGCGACTGAACTCGTCGAAAACTGTTTGATGAATCGCCTGTGATTCAGCTCTTTTCTCGTAATATACTTGAATTTTATCGCTGCTGTTGTTGTTGCTGTCGCCATCATTAACGTTATTATGACCTACAGTTTTGACCACCTCGATCATCTTCTTTATTGCCTTCAAATCGTCGTCGCATTTCTTCAATGCACCCAACAGTCTCCGTCTCTTTTCTGCTACCGCCGATTCTGGTGGTGTTGGAGCCTCATTCAGCCCCATCAACCTTGCTACCACCGCCGGCGCATTGCGTAAGCTCTCCGATGATGAAACTACTCTTATTTCTGGAGGAATTGTCGGACTTCTAGGCACGACAGCTTGGTCGGAGAGCTTTGGGTTCTTGATGCCACTTTCTTTCGGTGGAGAAGAAGGACCCGTGATGGCATTCTTTTCTTGCTTTTTCCCTGACAAGATTTGATCACACTAATCACA
Source organism: Dalechampia spathulata (assembly GCA_948192965.1). Lineage (NCBI taxonomy): Eukaryota > Viridiplantae > Streptophyta > Magnoliopsida > Malpighiales > Euphorbiaceae > Dalechampia > Dalechampia spathulata. Next base: position 3,144 of record CANYBF013366629.1, read on the forward strand.
AACACAAAGGAAAAGAGTTGTTTGGGTTAATCAAAACAATCAAAGGCAGACAAAGCAATCAATTACCAGAAGTGAGGAATCTGCGGCGATTAGGATATTTATAAAGGCACTGGAAAATGCCGGAGATGCAGCCAATGCTCTTTGCGCGGACATTTTGGGATGCGGAAGAAATGTCTCGGCGTGATGAGGATGAAAGAAGAGGATCTTGTCGGTTCATTTTGCTTTGTATTTAATCAACAGTGGCTGTGTTCTTTCTCAGTCAAAAATGTAAAATGGAGAAGACTGTTGTTTAAGGATTAATAAACTAACCAGCAAGCTTTTACTGGCAAGCTTCAGGGGTTTTTGCACAAAAATCAAAATAATAAAAAAAATTAATTCGATTAAAATACCAAACCCTAACTGGCTCTCCTTCACTTAATTTACTCAGTATCCACTCTATATCTAAAGTTTATTTCCTTCAATTTTAAAATTAATCACTGTAATAATTTTTACTGATGTTCAAATTATCGGTAATAATAATATTTAAATTAATAATTAAATAAATAATAGTCAAAATAAATAATAAAAATATCCTTCTAAAAGTTAAAAGAATTAATTTTTTATTAATCTATTTTTAAATCCTTAAATATCATTTATTTTAGATATTATTAAATAATATAATTTTAAAAAATAACATCTTGAGTTATAGAATAAATTATTTAACAAAATTATGCAATTTCATATAAATTATTATTTTATAATAATAGTTAGAGTTAAGTGCATAATTTTTATAGTTATATTCTTGAGGAATACTAATAAATAAATGTAATGTAGAAATGAGAAATAATACTAAGTAGTTACATATATAATTATAATAATAGCAATTAAAATTTAATAATGAAGTAATGAGAAATGGAAAAGCAAAGAGAGGAGAAGAGAGTAAATGTTAAAAGCATGAGAAAGATGGTCTGAAAATTGAAGGGGAAAAAGGTGAGAAAATGATTAAAGAAATTATCATGCATTTCTTTTTCTTTTCAGAAACAACTTGAACCTCTCCACTGCCTCCTGTCTCCTCCTCTATCATTATTTTTATTTCCCTTTTTTTTTTTTTTGTGTTCTTGTTTTCAAATCTGTCTTCTTTTGTGGTCCTTTCTTCGTCTCTTGCTCTTTTTTCTTTTTCCTTAATGGACTTCATAATCTGCAGTCTTCTCTTTCCAAATTATGTTATGCATTTTGCTCTTTGAGAGTTCAGTTCGCTTTTTAATTCGTAATCGGATGGTGAAGAAATCATTCACATCTTTGGCAAAACAATCCCCATTCTATTAACAGTTCTAAGGGCATTGACGAAACCTCCTTTTTTTTTTTTTGGAACTGAAAATGAGTTCATTCCCTGCCAGAAGAAGATACATCCACCATCAGAAGGTGCCTCAGTTCCAAAGGGAAACGGGCATACTAGTTCTGCTCGGGCTCGAAAAATACACTTGGAAAGCCAATCAGCCACCTCCACGGGGTTAACGATATCCTTGCAAGTGTTATTAGAGTGAGGATTGGATTGCCAAACATAGCCCAGTTCTAAGCCTTTCTTATGGTTGGCAACTTAATCCTCCTGCTCTTATTCTGCTGTGGAGTGACTGGCCTGTGTATCTCTTCTTTATCTAATTGAAGCATATTAATTTCCTCGTTCAAAAGAACAAATGGTACGGCGTAGTTGTAAGACAGTAGACAACACATGGTAAGAAATGATGACCAAAATCTCACCAGATTGTACTGTTAATAAGTAAGTTTACAAGAGAAATGAAAACACATTTCTCGATTAAATACAACATAATATCTGAATGCGAAAAAATATTAAAAAAGAAGAAGAAAGATATACATATCAAATACAGAGGCTTAACTTCGCGAAATGCTTAGCTCTGCCATTCGATAATGGCTCGTATAATAAAACTCACACCTTCTCTTCATCAAATACTTTTAAACCAAACAATCTGCAATCGTAAATCACCCAAAAAAAAACCCAAATTAAGAAAACCTTGCACTGCTCCTCCTTCCCCACCATTTCTTTTTCACTCGGTCAAGAGCACCTTCTTCATTTTCAAGCTTACTTAGAATCATCTTTGTTTCCCGAAGCCTCCCTCCATAATCCTTCTTCCAAGCTTCAAACATCTGTTTCAACCTTCTAAGCTCACGGTCAGGATTCAGACTCGCTTCCACCTGACCTGACTTTACCTCGACCAGGAACCTGGCATCGTCACTGAATACTTGACTTCTTTGCTCAAATTCTTCGGCCAACCTACTAATAACACTCAAGCTGGCACTCATTGGTCTCGCGGTATGACCATTACTTTCCTGAACTCTGTGGTTACTTCTTGCATCCCAGTCCCTTTCGTCACTTGCATTGACAGATGCATCCGAATTTCTCTCAGAATCGTCAATAGCAAGGCTCTTCTTTGCAATGGAAAGACTTGATTGGAGGGACCTCATCTGCTTCTGCCACACTTCTTCCATGGACTTCATTTTCAGCTCATATTCAGACCAACGGCTCTCATATTGCTGGAGCCGTTGGTGGAGAATGTCATTCTCCTCCTCTTTCACTCTGAGAGCAGCTTCAGCTTTAAGAACTCGTCGCTGCAATTCTGCAAGAAATGATGCTTTAACCAGAACCTCATCTGATTCGTTGCCCTGTTGCAGTGTTGCACTTGTTAACATTTAAAGGAAAGAAAATATAGGGATTCTGCTGGCATGCATTACATATCATATGATATGACGATATCTAGTGCAAGAGAAATCAAAATCCGAAAATGACAAAAAATATTTTACCAAGTCAAGACATCACAAATAAGAAGTAAAAGTAGAAAAACTTAAAGATGAAAATTATTGACGTTTGAGATGAAGACAAATTAACATCCGAGGCAAACAGTAAGAAAATACAATATACAGTCAAACATTAATCTCAATTTAGATGTAAAGGCGGGAACTGATAAATTCAACAGGTACCTTATTTCCCCCAGATAACAATCCTATATTGCCTGAACATCTTCTGACCAACCATCCACGAACAACTGCATAATGTAGCAAAAACATTGATGATATAAATTACCAATAGTTACAAGTTAACATCTAGTATATTTTAAAGAACACTCAATTGCATGGCTTAGTATCTGACAAAAATAAGCTTGGTCAAGTAGGTTTTTATAGTTGTGGAAGCCATTTGCGCCAACAACCAATCGCTGTTATAGCATGTCACAACTGGTACAAAATGATCAAGAGGTATTATATTATCCTTATTCAACTAATAGTGTAACATTGTTAACATGAACAATATATGCCTAACCTCATAACTTACAGCTTCTTCAAATTCTTATACATGGAAGAAATAATCTAACTTACATGATTGGATTACAACGGATGCCTGATGGATGGCCTGGTATCTTTTCCTAGAACTTGTGCTTCTGATTCGCCTTTGTATAACAACAGCAGCTCTATGTCTTTGTACCAAAACTGCATATTCCTTTCTGACTTTTTCTCCCCGAACAACTATATGTAGAATATAGATTAACATGAAAACAAAACATAAAATGGTACAAATGCAAGGTTTACTATAAAACAAGCAGTACATGACTGAAGCGTGGCAATTCCTCTCCTAAGCTCTCTAAGATGGCGACGAGCTTGGTGCCCCCTAAAACAGCTTTGCACAGCTAAAATACCATGAAGGGTACGATTCCTTGTATCCTCAAGCACGCCAATCTGCATGGATGTCCTTGTCACACCTCTATATGGATAAATATTGAAGGACACTAATGAAGTAAGATTTAGATACCCATCTTATACGCATTTTATTCATATAAATGGTGCCACCAATACGAAATGGAGAAGATAAAAAGATTCCAGTACAAAAATGATAAAAGAAATCCAAAGGAAATAGAAGTAGAATCATGATACTCTTCTAAAATAGCAGAATACAACAAAAAGTTAACATGTATAATTAAAGAGAAAAAAAATCTTTATGACTGCCTAAGAGAGTAAAAAGTATTAATTAATTATGCAACCATGAAGTTTGGTATCCACAGATTGTAAAGTAGAAAAACCTAAGGGGTCTGCGCATGAAGGGCTAGTTTTGCAATATGCACATTTTGAACAAGTTTGTGTAGTTTTTCTTCAGAATTTTGTGAATTACTTCAACAAAAATTAAATTGAGGTTATTTAAAATAATATAAAAAGATATGAAAATAGACTACAACTTTCATGAGAGTATAAAGTTTGATTCCATTATCTCCAAAGCTGTAAATTATATGTGTGTCTGTGTCTATGTCTGTAAAACCAATGTGTGGATAGAGGGATTGCTAAAAGCCCTCATTCAACAAAGATTTCCTTCGTTTGAACTTTAAGTTGCTCAGAGTCCTAAGCCTAAGATTTTCTTTCCTTGTCAACATTCAAGACTTCAGGTTCTTATTCTACAATGGTTTGTTTAAGTTCTTGTTAGTTTTACAGATATATTAGCATTATGAGTTGACAAAATATATCCAATTGTAACAAGTGTTCCTAAATCGTTGGCATGAAGAAATATTGGATCCTAGGTAGACCAGGACAAATATTTATCATATATTTCCGTAAGTAATAGATTTCATTTTCTGCTTATGTAAAGGTTAATGGAAATTAATAAAATTAAAATTAGTTTGAAAATTTTATATATCTTAAATCTTTGTATTTACTTTTTTCCAACATCTCTTCTTTCGTGTCGGAGAATCCTACATGGAAAAGATGTGAAGAGTTTAAATGATTCATAAATGAAGTAGACTGGTACTAGCACAAGCCAATTGGTTTTATGAGTTTGACCTAACACCCTCTTCAATCCATGGAATTTCTACATGGTATCAAAACTTAAGATGGTCAAACAACAAGATAATCTTGGGGTTATGTTCGAAGATTTGGAATTGGGATAGCATGAAGTCTAAACCTGTTTGTCAACCAAGAGCTACTGAGATAAGCCTAGATATTTGATTGACGTCCAGGTTAAGGTTATGTTTAGAATATGACAAGTGATCCAGACCAATTGCATTTGAGGGAATGTTGGAGAATCCAACATGGAAAAGATAAGAGAAGTTTAAGTGGTTCATAAGTAGAGATGTTTGTTGGACCTCCAAGTAAAGGTTCATGTTTAACAAATGACAACTGATCTATACCACATGCACTAGGAGGGGGAGTGTTAGAGAATCGCCTATGGAAAAAATGTGAGGAGTTTTAAGTAGTTTATGAGTGGATTATATTGGTACTTAGCATAAGCCAATTGATTTTGCACAAAATTGATACCAACTTCATTTAAAGCCATTGTTATGAGTTTGAACCTACACTCTCTTCTGGAATTTCTACATCATGGAAGTGGTGAAAATCAAAATCATATCAAACATCCTTGTTTGTGGTATCTAAATGGGGTTTGTGTAATCAAGAGCATCCTAAGCCTTCAAATAACATGTTAAACTACTTCTTTCAATAATTATTCACGGCCGCCTATTCTTCCAAAGCACCATAAACCATACTGTATATTTAATGCGACTTACAAGCATATCATCTGATGTCCCCAAAAGGATTGTCATTATACTAATAAAGTAAGGATAAACATTCAATGACTGAAGAGTTAGCCCATTGGTGCCATAATCTTCTTCAAAATTGTGAGGTCAGTTTGAGCCTAAATCAAGGTCCATCTAACCAAAATGCCTACATGGACATTCAAGATTGGAAGATGAAACAAACCCCAATAATTCTATCACACCTTTGCCAGGACATCCACGAATATATTATTTTAGATTCATCATTCACCTGTCCAGTGCGAAAAAACAATTTTGTATAACCAACTTGATACATCTCAGGCAATATATTGAACTGGTGAAGAATTGCAACTGAAACATCGAGAGGATCCTGAGATGCAGCATTTTCAAGCAAAAGAAAACCGTATCTGGAGAAAAGATGGAAGCACATGACAAACATCTCAGTTAAAAAAAGAAAAACATGTTATATTCTTGGAAACTTATAAGTACAAAAATTTTTTACCTTCTGGCAAACTTCTGATGTGACATTCTAGTTGGAAATCCCGACCTTGATATACGAACTACCTCTAGGACTCCACAACATCTCAGCTGTTGCAACACTAGCCCTTGCTCATATAATCCTGGAGATTGAGAATTGTTCGGCTTTATGCAACGTATGAAATGTGGGGTTGTCTTTTCTAACCGTTGCATCAATTGGAAGAGTTGACCCTAACCACCAAAACATTTAAGGTCATTCATTCCATAGCTGTCTTATATTATGAGAGCACTCAGAAAAATGCAGACCGATAGAAAAATTCCAGACAATTACTATTACTTTCACAAACAGAAAGGCACATCTTTATAGGCCAAACATTTATATTCATTCCAAGATATGTTATAGTTCGAGGATAAAATAAATTGATTAAAAGAAATGCAACTAAGGAACACCAAAGGTTTTCATCAAAGTCTACCAGCTATTGTATAAGCACGTGACTAGATCAAGACATAGCAATGCTCAAGTGAGGTTTTAAAAAAATAAATAAATAAAATCTAATATTAAATGCAGTACCTTGAATTTAGTAGCAACACTCAGCTTTTGAGAATCTGCTCCACCAGATTTATACAAGGGACCAACAACAGGCTTCTCAGATTGTGCAAGCATACTGGAAGCAAATGTCTGAGGAAGATGACATGAGCATGAAGACAAAAGTTGAATGGAGTCCAAATGCAATAAGTCCCTATTTTTCTCCAGAAATCCTGTTGTATCATATGTAACCTGAGCATTGGACAAAGTGGCACTATTTAACAGTCAGGTAGCTTTCATATGGCAAAATATTTACAGTTGCCAATCGACCAAAATGTAAAAAGACTTTATTGGTGTAAAAACTCTACAGGCCAAAGAGAGTATAGACCAAATTGGTTTGTATGAATTATCAATCTACTTCACTTACATATCACTTAAATTCCTCACATCTTTTTCTTGTGAGATTCTCAAACACCCCCCTAAATACAATTGATCTGGATCAGTTATCACTAGCTAAACATGAACCTTCCCTTAGAGGCCCATCAAATGCCTAGGCTAATCTCAAAGGCCTAGATCCACAAATGGGCCTAGACTCAATGCTAGCCCAATTACAAATCTTCGAATACAAAGCCCAAGATTATCCAATCACTTGACCATCTAAACTTTGATACCATATAAGAACTTCATGGGGTAAAAAAAAGCATTGGACTGAACTCACAACCATGGCTATAAATAGGATTGGTATCCATCATGCACAAAACCATGTGAATGGTGCTAAGTACCAATCTATTCCACTTATATACCACTTAAATTCCTCATATTTTTTTATGTGAGATTCTTCAATAATTGGCTTGTGACATTGCAACATCATACAACCATTGAACAAAGACGAAGAAAATAGTTATCAGAACTAAATTCATGTATCTGTGCATACCTCTCCCGCATAATGGGAAACTGTGAAGGCTTTGTCTCGCTCTCCTCTAAAACATGAGTTAGAATGTAAATGCTGCTTCAGCTTGTTGGCAAATGTCAGATCTGTGCCATTTGGAAAAGTGGACTCCTCATCCAACAAAGATAACAGCCCTAAAGGTTTCTGGATAAGAGATAAAAGGAAGAAGATTCATGTTGTTGAAACTCGAATTGTAAAATGCCAAAACAGTTAAAGCCAATTTACTGTACAATATTAGTACTTATGTCGTTGAACCAGAAGGCTCACAGAAATTATAGATATGGAGAATGGTCGGATAATATGTAACAGAACCACTGAAACTAATTATTAAACTTGTACAAGATAACAATTAACACGAGCAAGGCAACATCATACAAGGTCACCTGTGTGCTAATTAAATTATTTAACCACCACAAAACATGTTTAAAAATGTTTCTGCAACATATAATGCATCAACAATGCTGGTAGATCCAGATGAAAAATTGGCAAGGAATTATGAAGAAAAAAACCCGTTGTTCCCCATAATTTTTACAAGATATGGAAAAATACAAGTTGAACTTTAGTATCACAGGAACACTGAAGAGTTCTATCAGATAAGAATATGAACACAAATCAGAGGGAAAAAATCAATTGCACGTATAAGAATTTTCCACAACAGGGTCTTCACCTTCTCAAAAAGATTAAGACAGTCTTGATTGTCTTCAAAATCAACTTTTGCCCAGTCAATGCCATCCTGAATATATTCCTATACAAGACAAGCACCCAATGAGCACATTCAATGCATGTTTACTGTCAAATCTATCAAAAATGTAGATAACAACAATCTTTTGACTGAAAAATGCACACATTTTAAGAATCTTATGTATGTATTGAATTGTGATATTGACAAAGACAAATTACCAGAACGTTAATGTTCAAAACTAGTTCCATTTTAACTATAAATGCATAATTAATCTTCAATTTAACATTGGACAAAATAGTAATAACCGTTATGCAGAATATTTTAAAGAAGTCATAATTATTTGAATTTTTTTTTACTTCAATTCACATAATAATATGCAAAAATATAATTATGTAAGGCTGTAAAACCCATCAGAAGTTTTCTTTTTCTTCAAAAACTTGATATGCACAATGAGAACGAAAATTTTAAATACAAAGAAAGCAGAAAAAAAAAAAGAAAAGGAAACACCAAGAAGAGGAAGAAAACTTTTTTAGTTAACATCCTTGCTCCATGAAAAGTAACAATAAAAGGAAACACAAAAACATGAACTAAGAAAGGGACAACGAAAAAAATAAAGGACAATAGTAATGAACTAGAAAAGTTCAAATTCAAAAGGATCATATACAAAAATAATTCCAAATCGCACAGCTTTAACATTAGACAACCTGATTAAAACAATATTACAATATCGCCTCATTTTCATAATTTTCAATTGAAGCTAAAACCATTTCAGTGTTACCTCTTGCTCTAACTTGAATAAATGGCGATTAAAGTGTTGCTGCAATCTCTCATTTGCATAATTTATGCAAAACTGTTCAAAACTATTTCTCTGCAAAAACATTTCATGTGACATAAGAATTTCTAAAATTATTATTAACAAAAAGAATAAGAGATTGAAAAAGAGAGTTTATCACGTTAAAATAAAAACTGAAACATACTTCAAATGATTCAAATCCATAAATATCTAGAATGCTGATGGATCGTCCAGTTCGTCTTTTGCCAACTGCAAGTGATTTATTAATTTGTTCAACCAACCAATCAAATAAACAAGCATAGACAGACTTTGCCAAAGCATCTCTTGAATCAATGGCCTGAAAAATAGAGTAAAAATGTGTTCATCACTTTCAGAAGTATTCTTACTGATGCAATTTCAAAGAAAAATGAAGTTTAAATCATGGACAAAACTAATCTCGTGAGCACTATTATTAATGTAAACCAGTAGGGTGGTGGCTTTCATGGATAAGGATAATCAAGCACAAAATACATAGCCTAAACTAAAATCCAGAATAGTTAAATATGTTTTTAATAGGGACAACAGCTCAATAATTATCACATCACACATTGGCAAACTCTATACAAGGAATGCACAAAACATCCTCCATTCTATGGAGTTGGCCAGATATAACGTCAGAAGTGTGAAAACAATGAAGAAATTAAGTGCATAGGTACACATCGACATCCCAAAAGAACTTACATTTCATTTGGATGCTGAGTTATGAGCAGTAGATTTGGATTCTGACAGATTCTTTATTTGAAAACAGCAAGATAGTCATGAAAATCTAGAATAAATTTGTAATGAGCTTAAAACCAATAAATGATTATTTAAAATAACCTTGAAACATATATTATTTGAAATCCTTTAATTTAAAATAAATATTTTATATTAAAATTTTCAAATTCAAATACATGAATCCAAACACAAGGCAAGTGAACTTGTACATCTTTCCAAGCATGATATGAAATCTCAAGCTAAACTAAGGCCTTAGAACAAGCAAGGAAAAACTAGGGTGCCTAATTTGAATCAATAACATGCACAACAAATCTCAAGTTACGAGTACAATCTCTTAAGATGAAGGAGATTTTATATGTCGCTATACCTTGGGGAAAACCCATCAGACACAACACTAGTGTTTAGGGACTGCGCTATATAAATAGACAAAAAAGTCTATTCTGATGTAAAATAAATAAAATGTGCATTGTCTACTAAAGAATCTAAACAAATAAGCATCACTTTAATGGAGGTTATTTTTTCACAAAAAGTTTGTTAGCCATTATGGTATGGAATCTAGATGGTTTAACTCTATGCAGCCTGAATTTTGGGTCATGACCTCGCACCTCTTTAAGACATGTTTAGGGAAGGCAGTTTGAGCCCCTAACCAACATAGCTGATTAAAGTTCCTCACCAACACAACCCCCCACACAGGTGAGGGGTTCATCTAAAAAAGTGACATTCATTTTATATCTGTTTATTTCAGAAAAGAATTCCAATCCCTAAATCTAAATGCAATACATATCAAGAATGTTGATGCAAATAAGGAAAAAAGATTCAGCATTCCCGTTTTTGTTTTTACCTGTGATAAAGTTAACTTTTGGACAATACTATCATTGCCAACTCTCATTTTACGAGTTGACAAAGCAAGTTTAAGCTCCTCAACATCACATCCAATTAATTTGGCAACAGTAGCTAGACCTGAAACATAAAGGAGACACCAATTCAGCCAATTATTAGTTGCCACGCCAACATGCTCCTTATCCAAAGGAAGCATAGAACATTTTAATGTCTGATACAATAAAGATGAGGAGAGGAATACAGCAAAGAAAGAAAGTTAAATGTATATAAACAGCAAAATTCATGTAGTTTCCCTACAGAGAATTATTGAGATCAGGAATTAAGACAAAGGACACATCTTTGTGGGCTAAATTAACCAAATCTAGGTAATCAGCAATGCAACTAGAACCTTTCTACTTCCAGTTATACATAACAAGTTATACACGGCCATTAAGCTAACAGTCTATGCTAGAGGCAGATTCTTGGTTACTCAACAAGCATCCATAAATATTGGGTTTCCATTGGGACTTGAGATATTGCCAAGATAGAATACTAGAAGTCATAAAAAATTATAAGTTTTCCTCATTTCCTTTCTCTACTTCACAACTTATAACTGACAGAATCATCCATGACATAAGCACAACGTACCTTGTAAGAAATAAAGAAATCACAAAGTATAGCATGTAAAATTTGTATAACTTGTAGAAAACCCTACTGTTGGAATCGCATAATTGTAGAGGATTCTAATCTGATTTATTTCCAACTGTAATTATTTCCTAAATTCATATGACTAGTCTAAGTTAGGAAGTATCCTATTTGTTTGTGATTGTTAGTTTATAATTTTTATTAAGTGAGAAATAGTAATCCACTCGGGACACTCCACGGCATCAAAGCCTCTACCATTTTGAAATTAATTTTTTGGCAATAGGTTACATATTCTCACAAAAGAAAAAATTTGGTTACTAAACACTTTAGGCAAAACAAGAGAGTGGCTAACTTCTTACCACCCACTCCTACAAGATAAGGCACCAACTGTTGGTTGCTCAGAATCACCACCCAAGCTTGAGCATGAGTTTATCCACCTCTACAACAAGTTGCACCCTTCCTCACTCACTGGCACAGGAGATTCACTTTCGCATATTTACTCATTCTGATGAGTTTTGATTGTTTTCTCTTACTTGTGCTTCAAATCAGACCTTATTTTGCAATTTTTTGGGAATTTTTATTTCATGCCTTTAGTTTTCTAGCTATTCTTTGTGTGATGTATCTATGTTTCTTTCCAGTGGTTGAGAGAAAAAAGATTTCCATAGCAAATGAATTGGGTTTCCCTATTAAGAATTCCCCACTGCAAATGAATCCTATAAAGATTGATAAAACTGATGCTAGGATAATATTAAACGTAAGACATTTATAGTCTAGCCCATTCGTCACATTCAAGAAACAGAAACTTCTATATAGTAGATGAATCCTTAACCAATAGAGAGCAGGTTCTGGTGCATGCAAATAAATCCACTATTAAGCTAAAATCCATTTTGCAAATACCTGAAATTTCCTATAGATCTTTTTTTCTGTTAGCTTTATTACAAAATCTCTTAACTGTAAAATTGAATTTCTCTCTACTCACTACATATTCAAGAATTTGAAAACAGGAAAAGTGATGGGTGGTGATACGTTGCAAGATAGTTTATGCCTATTAAATGACACTAATATTTTCTCGGTTCCTAATGTTAATTAACTGTTACATCAATAATAAGTATTCAACAACTCATTCAATGGCATAGAAAATTAGGTCACCCATCCTTTTTCATTTTAGACAAGCTATACCTCTATTATTTAAACAATGCAAAAGAAAATTGCCAAGGTTGTCAAATTTGCTTGTTTAACTCACATGGTTGAAGGGTTTGAAAAATGGATAGCAAAACCACCGCATAAAACAATATAAAATGTACCAATTAGTTTTATTAATATACTAATTTAGCCATAAACCCAAACGAAAACCTATTTATACTTCACTCTCCCATTCTGTTTCTCTTTTCACTTTTAATTGAAATAGTCATCGTTTTTTATCACTGCCACCATCTTCTCCTACCTCTTCTCCTTCAGAGTTCTTTCCTAAATAGTACTAAATTTAATTCTGAATCATCTCTTCACATGGATGGCCAACGGCAACGTTGGCCTCAGCATCAATTGGAGCTTGGATCATTAATCAGCAAGGGTGACAGACTAAGGAAAGAGGGCAACAGGCTCATTCTCCTTTTCAACAAGTTAAAGGAGTTAAGAAGTGAATCTACACAAATTTCATAGAATTACGATTTTAACTTTGTTTTGACAAGGTTTTCACTCTAAAAACATAAAAAATTGCACAATTTTACATTCCAACACACAATTTTGACAACAGCAGGAATTGCTACTTTGTTTTGCTTGTGAGATTGTCAAGCATATCCAACACTCTTATCTTCCATCTTATCATAAAGCAATTGCTCCCTTATGGCCATCCATTCGAATGTTTAGGCCTAACAATTTCTTTGTCCAGTTATATGTGGTATGCTACAGACATTGATTGTTATACAAGATTGACTAGGGCAAACACTGAAGATTTTTCTTGTTTTCAAGAGTTCCACAAAATGGTATATACCCAATTTAATGCTAACGTTAAAATAATTAGAATTGAGAAGACAATTGAGTACAAACTGAAGGTTTAATGGCTTATTTGGAGTACCAAGGAATCTTGCACCAAATCGCTTGTGTAAATACTAGTACAAAAAATGAGGTACTAAAGAGGAAAAAATTTATTTAGTAGAGGTGGCTCAATCTCTTATATTTCAATGGATCTTCCCACATCCTCTAGAATGATGCTATTTTTTCTACAACTTATTTTATTAATAGGTAGCCTCATCAGACATTAGGCTTTAAAAGTCCTTTCAAAGTTCTGCATATTAAGAATTTTTATATTGTTCACAAGAATTTTCTGATTGTGTTTGCTTTGTTAATAAAACTCATGTTGGGAAGTTGGAACCTGGGCTCTCGACTATGTAATCAAGAGGGTTATAAGATGTCAAGTTTGAATAGAATATTTTTAATTTCTCAAAGAAAGTATGCTTTGTATCTCCCCAAAGACACTGGTATCTCGTGATATAAGCAACCAGATTCTCTTACAGAATCTTACCATAAAATTGCAAGTTTATGTTAATACCAAATAGATTTTAGGAGATACCAAACATCAGTTAGGAGATTGATTTATCACTAGCAAACTAGAATGGACATTGTCTACAACGATTAAATTTTATAAGCCAATACAAGCATGATGCACATCAAACTCACTTAGATGATCTAAAATTCTAAGGTGTTTAGAATCTACACTGGTGACAGGACTATTTTTCTCAAAACAAAGCCATCTTTATGAATGTAGATCAGACTAGTTCTCCCGATGATAAAAGGTCAAGGCCAACATTGTGTTATTGCACATTAGTAGGATGAATTTTTGTTACTTGGGGAAACAAAACAAAAAAAAGCTTAGTAACACGATAACTAAATAATGCACAAAAGCATAGAACAGCACCATGGCATATGGCACTTGTGAGTTATTTTGGTTACAAAAGTTTATGTGAGGAGCTAAAGCAATCTAGAACTAATGATTCATCCTTATGTTATGATAATAAGCTGTATTTTGTATTGTCCTAACTCAATTCAACATGATTAGGACCAACCATATAAGGACTGGTCCACAATTCATCAAAGAAAAGATAGTTGATGGCTTATTGGATGAATGTATCTCATATAGTTTAAAGAATCAATTGGCCAATGTATTTTCAAAGGAACTAAGTAGTGAAACTTTTCTTACTTTAGTTTACAGATCAGGCATGTACAACGATCATACATCAACTTGAGAAGTATTGAAATTTCACAATTTTAGAAGATTCCTATTAATGAACTCCTAAATTCATGTAACAAGCCCAAGTAAGAAGGCTTCCCGTTTGGATGGTGGATTCTTCATGTATAAATATACAAGACCATTTGTATATGATTTTTATTAAGTGAAAAATAATATTATGCTCGGAAAACATCACTTACTTTCATCAGTCACAGGTTCGACATGATTTTCATTATCAACAACTGTAAATGAAATATTCCCCAACCATAGTACAGCTGCAAGCATAACAAATACACTTTCTTGGTCTTCCTTGCTAACATGAACAATATCCAAAGCTTCCTGAAAACAGGTATCAGCAAGCATAAATGAGTTAGCATAAAGAATAAATCTCACTATTCCATCATAAGAACAATAAAGAAATAAAAGAAAACGGATGCAAAAATGAATTTTTGTACCTTGACAATGCAAAATTGATCAGCATCATTGACCCCATTAATTGAGTAGCAATTGCTTTGCTTCAAATATTTATAATCACTTGCATTCATCAAGTTTATCTTCTCTGCATTTCATATAAAAATGAGCAGAAAACCAACAAGTAGATACAACTCTTTTTGCATGCAGATGCATGTACAAATACAAGAAGCCTTAATTTCCATAAAACAATTGCATAGAAAAAAGTGAGTAAAGATGTGATTACAAAATCCATAAATCAAAATATAGGATAAGAAATCCAGTTCACCATAGATCACAGGAAAACTTTAGAGTGGCACTCCTGTAATTAGATAAAACATTTATTCCTCTCTCCTATGACATCAATGAAACGGTGAATAGCATTTCAATTAGGAAGAAGTCACATGACCATGGTATAAATGGTTCTGAAATCTAGTTACTACTCTAAAATCACAAACCATTACATAATACAGAAATAGGAATTTCCATGATAAATAGGCATGTCTCAATTTGTCCCCATAGGTAACATAACATAAAGAAAGCAGTTCAACAATAAATCCTCCTTCAATAATATAGGACCAATGAGCTCATTAGATACTCCAAGGGTGGCAGACAAATAGATCAGACAAACTTTTTATCTTCAAATCATACCTGATCTCAAAAAAAGGCAAGCACTTACATAGCACTAACATGAAAGAGAAAGAGAAAACAATCTATTCAATACATCAGAGGAATTTTGGAAGTTGGAAAATTGTGAATAGAATGCAGCTATTTTAAGGTTTTATTTTGACTAAAAAATGTCAAATCCAACAATGTTAAGTCCAAGTCATGGAATTATTGAAGATAGCAAACACTACAGCATCGACATTGTCACTGCTGATTGTTGATCCAGTTACTACATAATGAAAAGTTTTCGTCATTATAATAATTCTTAATAACATTAGTATATGTAAACTGACATATTTTTCACATAACAATGTCCATGGTAAGCCCCATAAGTCTAAAGGACTTGATCAGTCACTATAATATAATTAGATACCTTTAAGCGTAGATGAAGCCCCTGCACAAAGCTGATAAAATATATGATAAGACCTTTCTCCCTCCATGCATTGGACCACCCTGGACTGTTGAAAATTATGATTAAATTGGTATCTCATCATGGATATTAACAGCACACAAATAAATACCATAACAAACCATTACCTTTTCAAGTAAAACTGCACAGCAAAAAAAAAAGCGACAAAACAAAGGATAAGTACACTAGCATGAGTTCAACAGAAATGAAAGCTCCTAGCCTCAATAATTGAAGTGATCTTACATGTTTGAATTTTGGCACCAGATATTTTTCCAGTTTCACTGAAATGTATTTCAATCAGCTTTCCCTATTGTTCAGCCACAACAATGAATTTTCACCATGAGAAGAATAAAACGTTAAGAACCCAAGAAGTTTTTAAAAAGAATAAAAAGCTTACAAAGCGACTTGAATTATCATTTCTCAATGTCTTTGCATTTCCAAAGGCTTCTAAAATAGGATTGGTTTTCAATATTTCATATTCTATTCCACTACCACCACCAAGAGCAGCCAAATATTGCATTGCTATCTTCGCTGTCTCAGTTTTTCCTGCTCCACTTTCTCCACTGGACAAAAGAATAATGTCATGAGTAACAACATAATCAAAACAAAATTATGATGTCTTGATTCCTTAAAAAGGAATTTGACATGATATATGGCCGCATGTCATGTATTAGGCATGTATCCCATACTTTAGCTTCCACATAATTAGGAACCTTATAAATCATAAAAAGGTGGCATCCTTGTACATGAATTTAACTGCAGACAAATTATTTAGACTTACATCTAATATATTAAAACCAGATAACATATAGCCAAAGTGCCTGATACTTTAAGAAACAATAAACCCAAGTTTTCCCAACTGTCATCCTTTCCAAGGATCAGGATCCATACATAAAATAATTAGCACCATAGTGAAGGTTTAGAATGTCAGCTTCAACTCCATAATAATAATAACAGAAAATAAAGGTAGGATGCAAGAAACCGAAAAATTTCTTCTCCTAGTTATAGCATCACATAAAATCTAACTCAGACAAATTACACTAAAACAAAAATGCCAAAATGCAGAAGACTGACGAATATGTGATTCAGATGGCCATTAAGATTATTATATGACAAAGTTTGACACTTGATCCAAATGAAAAGCCAGCAATGTCCTTCCCTCCTACTACAACGTGAAGCAATAACCAGTGAATACAACGATGCTTGTCCTCAACAGAAACATTTTTAAATATTTTGAAAGAAGCATAATAATGAAAACTTCACATCCTGCTGTGTGTAGATGAGACGTCAAGAGTAACTTTTAAACTATTTTGAAACATGAACCTTAAATAACATCAGAGGGCAAAACAAGTCAGTAGAGTTCCATAAAGCAGCAACTTAATACACAAATTTGAACACAATAGTCGAGAGGTTCACCCTGTGCACAAAGTGATCCCTAGCTATTGTAGAGACAAGGGGAGGTTGGACACATTAACATGCACACTCTTTCTTGCAATATTAGAGGTCATGTTCACACAACTTGGTAATGTGCATAAAGAAAAAGAAATAGCCATATAATAGTGTCAGCATAGAACACAAAAGGATCAAGAAAAACCAGATAACAGAAAGGAAATGAAATTGAAATCCTAAACTTTTACCAACCTTATTATGATAGATTGATTAACCTCATCTGGAATGAGAAAAAAAGAATCCAGGTAAGAGTTCAGAAGATATAACAATTTGTGAAGTACATAAAAAATTAAGCTAATCTTACAAAGTTAGGATATACTAAACCACCTCGTATCATTTCCCTTATGGCTGTGTCTGTGATGGCATAAACGTGCGGACTCTCCACAGACTTGTTCTTGTATGCTTCTATATAGTAATTTCCATACAAAGGAACTGCTTTGAAGGGATTGATAGCAACCAACACTGGCCCTGCTTTTGTCTACGTTATACAAAGCACAGTTGAAAATCATTAAAGTGTTGATTGGTAAGTCAGAAAAGACCTAACTGTAATATGAAAACTTACATAAATTGTATCTTGATTGTATCTGTATTGAAGGTTGTACAACACTGATGGCTCATTTAGGTAACTAAGTTGCATCAGATCATCCACACCATCAAGGATATCAGGATTTGCCGCGACCAGACTTTCAGATTTTACCTTTAAAACCTGTAATTGAAATAGAAAATAAAACTGAATCAAATACCAAGGTGCAACAAAGAACATAATTGCACATTTAGAATGCTGACTTACTGTCCCATCAGATAGTGAAATGACAGATTCAGTCCCTGAAGTTGATAAAACTTTTCCCAGGTGCCAATCACCGTTTGGAAGTTGAAACCAGGATTGAAGTTTCTGAAACAGCATGCTTAAGAAAATAGGTAAAAAGAGCAAATTGAATGTCAATAATATAAGCTCAATACCCATCACTTTGCTGCAATAGCATATGGCAAATTGTCATTATATATGTACCATGTGCGAGCCTGCGAAGATCATAAATTAGCAAACAAGACAAATTTTGATTAAAACTGTACCTTTTTAGTCGGGTAGGAGGTGGTGTCAGCCCATCTACGTTCAGTATGTGATGCAGAGATTGAAGGTGAAGGTGAAGTGAGAGAATCCAAGTCCTCATCTTCAACAGAGGGCCTATCCCCAACTGAAATGGCATTCCCGCCGTATGGAGAGTCTTCATTGCCATAATTAACAGAAGTATCTAAGCTTCCATCAACTAGAGGATCCCCAGAACAATCATGTTCAGGAATGCATGAACGGATAGAAACACTACTGTCTGCATGCCCTGTGAACCTAAAATCAACTGGCAATGACTTGATTTGTTGGAAGGAAGGCAGGGCCTGAGAGTTGCGTGACATTTCTCTGATCCTGAGGATTGAGTTCCCACAGATTTTAATAAGATAAAGATCAATCAAAAAGCTGACTTTTCAGTTATCGCCAACAAAAGTTCCATAACAAACTTTATAAGAAGACCCCACTCAGCAACTTATTAGATTATAGCATAATGGAGGGGACCATAACTGTCGAAGCAGACCTTAGTGTTCTCTGATCTTTAAGCCATCATGTACAACACGGCATACAAATTCAACATCAAAAGATGTAGGGAAAACGAAGGGAGGAAAAAAAAAAAGAAGCCTTTCCAGTCACTGAAATCACTAGAAGTCCATAACGACAGATATAAACCAGAAAATGCTTCAGTAATTGAATCAATTCCACAAACTTATTACCAGATACTGAATCTTCAAATTCCTGTTAAAGCAAATCCCAGATTTTGAGCTCCGAATTTACTCAAAAAACATATGCAGTTGCTGCCATTAAGAAACAAAAATAGTTAACATACAAATTTTTAAGCTTAAAAAGTATACCTAATTAACAAGTGTTAGCAAAAAAAAAAAAGAAAGAAAAATATTTTGCTCGCTAATAAAATGTTGGAAAATATCATCGAAGAAGCAGAATCTCGAATCACAAATGCATCAATTTTCAGAGAGAAACAGACACAGCAATCAGAGGTCCTCATAATCTTTGCCTCTCCATTTGTTTCCCATTTAGTTAACAACCAAAAGAAAGCAACAAGAAAGGTACGAAATCAACCGATCTAGCAACAGAATTCAAAATTTCCACTTCGCGAAACACGAAAAGAATAAATATCCTATGATTTATTAAAATAAAAGCAAAAGACAATTTTTTTGAAAAAAAATAGTAATTTAAATCAATTTCTTAGTGAACAATTTAGAATCTCAGATCGAACTCAAAAGCATGATGATACAAAGCTTCCGCCGGAGACTTACAGAATGCAGACATAGATGATATGATTCGGATTCTTTTTCTCTAACATTCAAAGAAAAAGAAAACAAATATTAAAAAAAAAAGACGTACATGCACAACTCGAGGGAAAAAGCAAGTGTATGTATATACTCTGATGGTACTATAAAAGCAGACACTGAAAGGAGTGTTTGGCCTGCTAGAAAGTGAAGAGAAAAAAAAATAGTGGAGCGGAAAATTCAAAAGCGTGCGTGGAGGAGCAGCTTTTCTCCGCCGGACACAATAATATATTTATATAAAATTTTATTTTCAGAATAAATAAATGAACTCAAAAAAATATTTTTTTTATTTTCTGAAATAGCAAGTAAATAATTTTTAGTTGATTTCTTCCATTGTACTTTTTTTTTTTTTGAATGTGTATCCGAAGGAGGGGAGTGTGACTTTATTATCCGTTTTACTTGAAGCACCAACCGAATTAAACTCTGATTTGGAAACCGTTGGTGCTTATTTCAACCAAAGCAACATCTAACCGCTTTTTCCCTTAATTCAAGGGTTCAATGACTTCTGGTTTTTTTCCCGGTCCAATCCTCCTCCGGTTAGGCTTTGATTTTCTGCAACCTAATTAAAATATTTTAATAATTTATTTTATTTATTAGTAAATCTTAGATAGATTTGATTTTGAAATAAATAAATATTTTTAAAATATCATAGTACTCAATAATTAAGTATAGATAATGTACTTGGTTAAATAAATTGATTTATATTTTTAGTGTTTTTATAGTTTTTGTTCAATTAGGTACCTGGATATTTAATTATTGTGTTAATTTAATGCTTTCATCACATTTTTCATAATTTAAAGGTCAATTAAAATTACTTTTTATCATATTAATTATAATTTACTAAAAATATCATCAAAGCATTAAAAAATTAATAATTTTTAAAACTTATTTATTAAAAGATGGATCAAGTAAAATGTATGAAATTAGAAAAATAATTAACCATTTAATGATTAAAATTTTTAATGCATACTTAATTATTAAAATTTGAGTAGATATTAACCAAAAGTTAAATTGAATTATCCTTTAGACTATAAAAATAATGTGTTTGAAGGATTTAATTAATATAAGAATATATAGTTAAGACATTTGATGGAATAAAATTAATAATTAAAATATTTATATTATTTTTAAGATAAAAATGGAGCAATGCAATCACAATTAATATCGAAGCTCATGAGTTTCTATCAAAGTTTTTTTTATTATTTCACGATTTTAACAACATTTAATCGTCTAGACATCTAAATAAAATGAAATTAATTTTAATTAGATTATAAAATAAATAAATATTAATTTATCGATTTTCCAATGTTGTTTAAAGAGACATGAGGTAGGAACTATTTGTTAAAATATGTAATTCATTATTTGTTAATATAGGTTTTAATATAATAAGTACAACGAAATTACATGAATATTATTAATTAAGGAAAGAATTAAGACGCGCTTTGCCGCGGAGTGGGAAGAAATGAAGTAGGATTACTGGGGAAGAAATAAAACAAGTGGAGCGTGGTGGATCATATTAATTAGGCTTCCCTTCTTAGTAACTCATTAGTAAATGCAAACTTGATAGTGAAGCATCATGCAGTTCAGATCAGAGTACGTACCTTACAAGGCTACCATTCTCTGTGAACCGATTCAATTTAAAGCGGGTAAGGGTCACGGAAGTATAAGTATGCCAAATGTGTATGCATGTATATCCCCTTAAATTGATACAACAGAGTCTTATGCTTCATAGAAAAAATAAAAATGGATTTAGAATTTTAATTGTTTAATTATTTACGTTAAATATGAAAATTATGAAATTAAAAATTAAATTATTATAATTTAAATAAAATACAGCTATATATATAAATTAAATTCATTATTATGTTGTTAATATTAACTAGATTTTCATCATATGTTACACCTTAATATTAATATAAATCATTTATGTTATTTTTCATAATCTTATTTTGATATTTTTAATCATAATAAAATTTAATTATTATGTATATTATAATTATTGTGCATATTATAATAGTATTTCTATTTCTTAAAATTAATATTATTTTTATAATAAGATTTTTATCATCTTGAAATTTTATTATTTATTTTATTTATTTCAATTTTGAGATGTAAACTATAGATTTCCTTTACCGAGTTATAATATTTTTATTTGTGTAATTATAAAGAGTATTATATTTTGAGTTTAATTTTTTACTATTTGTGAGTTTGCCTTTCATTTAAATTTCTATTAGTTTTTTTTTGTTGCGTAAAAATGATGATTTTTTATTTTTCTTTTTTGATTATATAGAATTGTGATTTTTCTTCTTTTTTTTTTGTATTATGCTTTTCCTCTTATTTTATTGTTAGCTTTTATTTTTTTTATTATTTTAGATATATATATATATATATATATATACACATTATATATATAATCTATGGTATATGACATATGAATATATAATATATTGTATAGTATATATAGTAAATAAATATACTAATAAATAACTCTATACTATATATACCATATATATCATAAATATATACCACAAATATATACCATAAACATATACCATATATACTACATATATCAAATATATTATATATTGTGGTATATATTCATTTACATATATTTATTAAAAAATAAAACCAAATAGAAATATAAAAAAAAGATATAATTAAATTATACAATAAATAATTAAAATACAAAATCAAAATAAATTATATTTAAGAAGTACAAGGAGGAGGAAAAGAAGCAAAAATAAAATAAGAAGAAGAAAAATAATAAGCAGCAACAAGATGAAGAAAAAGAAGAAGAAGCAACAATATATAAAAGAAGAAGAAGATGCAACAACAAATAAAAGAAAAGAAAAAATATAGCAACAAAAGAGAGAAGAAGAAATAAAGAAAGAAGGAAAAAAACTACGTAAAAAAAATTATGAGGAAAAAAATATGTTTAATCATTTTTTTAGCTTTGTGTTTTCTAAAAGGGTATTTTAAAGATTATAAAATTTATTTTGATCAATAATGATAAAAATTTATTTTGATTAAAAATGATAAAAAAAATTTAAAATTTAAAACTCATTAACATAGTTTTTTTAACAAGTTATTAAAAGTCACAATTAGGTAATTAACCCTTTTTATTTTATCTTTCTAGCATTTACTTCTTTCTTATGTTACGAATCATGGATTTCCTAAGCTTAACCTATATCATAATATTTTATTTAAATACTTCCTTCTAGGTTTGTAAGTCATAAGTTTCTATGGCTCATTGGATCATGACGGACATTTTTACTTTATTTTATACTTTATGTGGATGGTTTATTTTCTTGATTTTATGCTTAATGTCTACATAGTACATTTTAATTTCGTTCCAAATTATATATCATGTCATCCACCTTGTGCACTTATTAATTTTATTGCAAATATATCTATAATAAGAAAACATGAGGAAATTGACCTATACTTAATAATAAGAGCTCATGTAAGTAGAAGTTAGATTTTCAACTTATAAATGTCAAATTTGATAATTCTGATTTTTGATAGGAATATGGTTGCTACCAAATCATTTTCAAATGTCTTGTTTATTTACTCAGTTGTTGTTTACCTTTTCTCTATTGTTGACTTTGTGTTAGCATTCATATATTTATAAATGAAATGATCAATAATACCTTGCATCATATTTTAATGGTCTAGCTTGGGTCTACCTATAATAAGATACTTGCCTATGTAAAAAAAAGTATAAAAGTTTTAACTAAGAGTCTTATTTTTACTACTTTTTGTTGATTTTTAAGGATTATGGATTCATTTAAATTATATGATGATTTGATTTATGTTACTTTCTTGTGATATGGAATATTGCATTACACATTAGGTTAATGAAATCAAGTAAATTGCTTATATATTTATTCATGATTATACATGTATGAAAATGAAAATATGTTTATAATTACATACTTAAAATTTTATGACTTACATAAATTCAAGTCTTATAAATATTAAAGATTCCTTGATACTTGAAAGCAATAAGCTTGAAACTTATTCTACAATTTAATATTTTTCAATAGTCCTTATCTTGACATAGTTTAAAAGGAAGCAAATTTAGAGCCTAAAGTTGTCAATTCCTTAGAATATACCATTTAATATGTCTCAAGAGCATGTGGATCTAGTTTTATTTGTACATATATGAGTGTTATACGCATGATTTTTAAGTCTAAATTGATTAGAGCTTAAAGAGAATACTAGAACTTTTATTTTTTTCAAAGATAAAGCCTAATTTTGCCTCTAAGTAAAATAAGTTTAGACATTTCACTTTTTCTTAACATGTCTAAATAGAATACAAATTCAAAAAAAAATACAATACATTATACTATAAAAATGATTTTGTTGCAAGATTTTTAGTTAAAAAATGTTTATGATGAATGACTTATGTGTGAACTAAATGATATTAAATTCAAATGATAATAGAATTTTACAAATGTATAAAATTGTTTCATAATTTAGTTTGGAATAATATTCTATGCCTAAATATGTTGTATTATGCACATAAATGACTTATAGTGCATGATTATGGTATGTAAATTGAATATTATTATCCTAAATGTAGTAGGTGATGAGATGATGTGAAATTCCCTAAATCTTATTATCTTAAATCTTATTATTTTAAATAACTTATTACCTTAAACTTCTTTTATTATAGTTGAATGAACATAATAGGGACTTCATTGCCTATGAGGTACCATTTCGGATTGATCTCTACATGAAAGTCTCTCTTATTTATGTGGAGCATTTGAAAGATGGCTCTAACCTACAACAAATATAAATTAAGTATGGAGAGTCAAACATAATACACATGTTATATAATAATTAAAATTGAAAGTTAATAAACTTACTACTCATTCTTGATATAACACTCAAAACATGTCATTGAAGACTTACTATAAGTCCCAAATTAAATGGTTTAGTAGGTGCTAATGAAGTAGATATAGTTATAGTTAAAGGTGAAAACGTAGACAAATCAATAACTAATTATGAAACAACCTTAACTCCAGTAGGTAAAGGAGTTCTTATCTATGAAATGGTTGGTAGTGTAGATGTATGTGTAGTTATTGGTTGTATTATTGATGTTCGTTATGAAGATATGAATGCCCCACCTACAGCCAATGAAGCTAGGCTAGTTAACATAACATCATGGGGATGACGTCAACCTTTGTATCCTCCACATCCACCACATTCAAGTCCTCTAACTATATTTGTATAACAATTTAAAATAATAAATATAAAGGCTGTTAATATAGCTATTATAATATGAATAAAAAGGTAGACAACAAGTAATAATTTCATATGTTGCTTCTATTATAAAATGTAATAATTTAACTATATTACCAATGTCACATCTTACCCCTTCTATAAGGCATAATATGCTTCCGTAATATGCTTAACCGATTTCACGTTACACTGTAATCCATGAAACATATTACATGGGATGTATCATAAACAAAACAACATACAATAATTTTAAATTAATTAGAGACTTTAAGCAACAAAAAAAACATTTGTTAACGCAGCGGCATAAAAATTTCAATTGTATTTTTGATCGTAAAAATGAGGGAATTTTAAATTTTTGCTGTCACTTAAATAAAAGCTATTGAAATAAAATTTCATGGAATCCAATCAAGTTATCGTATAAGTCAATAGTTTTAAGGTGACGAACAAATTAAAAACGCAAACTCATTTATGTATATGCATATGTTACATACATATGATAAATATTTAAACAATGTACTTTTTCTCTGGGTATTTTATTTTTTACGCAGTTGTATACTTACATCATATTTAATATAATCACACTTACTAAAATAGCTATCTAACGTTTTCCTCTAATAGCTTTAGATTGCCATGTGTGAATCTTGCCTAGTCTTTATTTCTGTCACTGCTATAATCTATGTTCATAAAAAGGAATGCTGAGTATAAACTCAGTGATGCACAATAAACAATGTTAAATAAAAATAATAATGAAATCAATAAAAATTACATTTCTTCTTAATCATGTAAAAGTATAAACATTTAAGAACCATAGACTAAATAATCATCACGTAAATCATTTTGCATTATTAATAATTTTCATTATATCAATAATTATGTCACAAGTTACAATAACCTATAACTCGGATAGGAGATGGGTCTCAATCCCATCCCGAGATGATATCTTATAATCTAGTGTGCACACCTCTCATTGAGAAGGGAACGAGTCTCAACCTTCAACCCAATAAGGAATATCTCACTATAATCCATCTATATCATTATAGACTGTCTGTTATCGGATATAAATATAGAATTATAAATTAAATATAGTGAAATCAAATAACATAAGAGGAATAAATAATATATTTAATCAAATATATTTAATCAAATAAATAATATTCACAAAGAGGAATCAAAAATTACATAGATACCCATTCTGCAATCGATTGTAGAAAACAGTCAATGAAACAATTAAAATCATTTCAAAACTTAAACAATATTTATTTATTATGCACGTACCTCGATACAGAATCTCCTTTACTTCCTTACCCTTTTTTTAAAACACTTTTGCTAACTTCTTCTGCTGCAAT
The DNA here is from genome assembly GCA_948192965.1 of Dalechampia spathulata. NCBI lineage: Eukaryota > Viridiplantae > Streptophyta > Magnoliopsida > Malpighiales > Euphorbiaceae > Dalechampia > Dalechampia spathulata. Next base: position 29,476 of record CANYBF013366629.1, read on the forward strand.
TACAGCATAGCAACAGAATTATCAGAACAAGCCTAACCACTCCCTTTTTCAACTTCTTACTCCCAATCACTTCAATATACCATAATTATTTACCATACATACAATAGCATCTTTTATAACTTATATATCAACTTATCCAAATTGCAAAATTTTGATGGAATTCCGATAGAGTTTCATTTGTAATTTAGATATCCCAATATTACAACTTCATAATCTACCAAACCACCTACAGAAAACATAATTCATTTCCTTCAAAACATCATTTCCACATCCCAATTCATATTCCAGCACAATACACAATATATAATACAGAATCTCAAATAGAAACACAATATACTACCATTTACTCCTCCAATATCCTATCCACCTAAAATTTTTCATATTATTCCCCAAATATCTTACATTCTAACTCATTAAAACACATTCCCATCATCATACATATTCAAACAAGATAAAGGTCATATAAACCCATAATAGCCTATAATTCCCTTCTTAATTAAGATTGGTTTTTCCTTGAATGTTATTCATTTCTACTATGTAAATCATCATTTTCATTCTAATTGTCATTAATACACATTTATTTCACATCAAATCCTTCATATACACATAAACCCTCCTTGGTCGAATATATTAGTATATATTTTCATCATTCCACTTTCATTATTTCATATTTCTTATCAAAATCATTACTTTTAACAAATTTCCTTTCATTAACAATCATTTAATCAAACTAAATTACATTTTCATAAAGAATCCATGCTTGGTCGAACTCTTCATTCACCATTAAAGTCATTTCACTTTATTTTAATTCAAACCAAAGCTTAATTCATAGTAAATACATGTTATTCTAACATATTCCATCCTTAAATCAACTTAAATCTACCTAAATCAAGAAATCTTCAAAAATCCCTAATCTTCCATTTAATTCCACCAACTTATTCTTCAACTTTCATAACATAAAAGTTATATCAAATGATAGAGAATTAAAAACTACTACTTTTTCTATGAAAATCTTTAAAAAATTTCATGAAAAATGGTTAAGAAATTACCTTAAGATGATTTTCTCCTTCTTTTTCTTTTCCCCCCTTAAGTTTTGACTTTTCTCTTCTCCCCTCTCTTATTGCTTAATTAATTTAATAAATATAATAAATATAAGTCTTTAAGTTGGAAAAAGCACTACTTTAGTCCTTAAATTTTTAAGGACTTACACTTTAGACCTTAAACTTTCAATTTTACAAAATAGATCCTCCCATAACCTTTAAATATTATAATTAAGTCCCTCAACTTCCATTCTTAGCAATTTAATCCCTAAAATTAGACTTTCTAAGATTGTCATTATCCATTTCTTAAAATTCTAACTTTACCCTTCAACAATTCTAAAAATACCAAATGTGTCATATTCGATATACTTAATTATATTTTAATCACAAACACCTCCAAACAGCTTAATAGAATCTCTCATTTACTTCGGATAAGATTCCATAGCTTAAATTGTCTAAAATAGCTTATGTGATTGAAAATCACACGTTTCCTGGGGAGGTCACCTATTCTCCCCAATTAAGCACATTTAACTTTAATATTTTTAATTCGTATATTAAACTTAGTTTCTATTCTGAATGTTATTCTATTCCACTATATTCCTTGTCTCAAATACATAATATTTAGTCTTCACAATTAATCCCATTAAGGTTATGTATCTTAAAATAAGCTTAAGTCCAATGTTCTCAAAATTATATTTATGCCATTAGTTCATTTCCTAAGAAGTTACTTACACACTCTTCTAGCCCTTTTTTATGGGTGTAACAACTAATGTCATTTACTTCCATTACTTTTTGCATTTTCAATTTCATTTAACCTATCAATAGATCATGTATTAATTATTTCATTATCTTATATGTTATCCTCTTCACCATTTATAATATTAATCATCCATCCATCAAGGTTAATGAAATGCTTTATGTGATTATTCACTAAATAAGATACTTCAATAATTTTGTGATCATCATATGAATCCTCTTAGAAAGCAGTGTTTGTTAATTTTTGCTTTGTCTACTTGAGATCTTATTTTCACCTTACAGATTATAAATCAATCAACCTTATCTCGATTTAAGTTCATATTTGACAAATAACATACTTGCATTGCTTGTATTAAAAGTATGAAGGGCTAATACTTGTGAATTGTCTTTTAAAATTGATATCAAAGAGCTTGTATTTATTATGGATGAAATCCCTCCAGAATTGGCAACACACGCTTATAGTGATTCGACACAACTCTTTGCCTACGTTTACTTCTCTTAAGTCTTCAACTTAGGGTTCCACTAAACTAATCAATCAATTACAATAAAGGATTCCACAACGAGAATCCTAACCTCAGTGTTTTACAAGCTTACACTTAAACCTTTACAATGAATGACAATCTCATAATAAAAAAACTCTCAATTACAAGATAATGCCCAAGCATTAACCATATACCAACCCAAGATTACAATATCCAACACTTAGGTTGTGAGAATAAAGTACAATAAGAGTTTACAATACATAATTGAGATTCTAACAAGTAAACTTACTTGCAAATGAAGTTTACAGCTGAAAGGAAGCTTTGCTCATAGAAAAATAGCCGTTGGAAAAGTAATAGCAATGTGTAAGTTCTAAAAAAGAACCATTAGAAAGACTTTAAAATTTTTCAGAAGATGCACTTATGGTCATACGGATACCCGTACCGCTTTAAAAACATGGATTCAAAAACTATATGAAAGCTCGGTGCAGTCATACCAAACATTGGTATGCTCTTACCTCCCTAAAAATACTGATACATGAAATTCCTGAGGGCTGTGGTACAGTCGTACCACCCATTGGTACACCCATACCTTCCTCAAGACACTGATGCACACAAATTCCTGAGAGCTTCGGTATGACCATTCCACTCATTGGTACGCCCATACTAAAGCTTAGGCATGTTTCATAGTATTTGATATGCCCGTACCAAACTCAGCAAATCAATAACAACTTGGTACGGTTAGTCGTATGCCCATACCACATAAAACACATCATTGGTACGCCTATATCACATCCAAAAATTACATATTAAATGGAAATTAACTTAAATTAATTTAATAAAATATACACATCAAAATCTTGGGTCTAACAATCTCCCCCTTTTTGATGTTGGCAATTAATTTAAGTTTAATTTGCAAAAACATATTCAAATAATTTTGATTTAAAAATCTCCCCATTTATTTTAAAATATACACAATCAATTACTAAGAATCAATCAATCACAAAAGGGAGTAAACAAAATGATCAAATCAAAGACAATAACAAAATGATCAGAGTAATAAACAAGTAATCATATCAAAACAATAATCAAAGCAATCAAAAAATAATTAGAGCAATGATGAAAATAATGAAATAAATAATCATCAAATGTCATATATACTCAAGGTGAAATGAATACAATAATCATAACATTAGAACAAAAATGACATAAGTCAACAAAGTTAACTAGAAATGAAAAATACAATGAACGTCAAACAAAAAAATGACTATGCATATCTCCAAAGACATCTCCCCCTTTGACAACATCAAAACAATCACTATAGACTCAGAGGGGGATAAAGGGATCTAACAGCAAGCTGATAGACTAGAGAGTAGCAGTAGTCGTCATCTAACACTTTTGAGTCTTGGCGACATGCTGATCCAGTCACTGATCAAGAGTAGCAACATACTGATCAATGGAAGCGAGTCACTGATCAACCTAGTCAAAACATCGCTCAAAACCAGCTAGTGTAGTGGTGAGCGCAGCAAAGTACTAAGATAGCAGATCAGCAACAGAAAGAGGAGCAACAACAGCAGGATCAGTAAAGGCAGGAGTAGGAGGATCAGTTGAGGCAGCAGCAGAGGAGGATGATCCACCCTGAAAGTGATGCTGATATTTGCAACCTATAGCCACCTAGCATGAAGCATCAGTAGAGTTAGTCGGTATAAGCAACTCTACAGGGGTATCCTCTAGAATGGGCACCTGCAAACGCTTACAAATCTCCACAGCTTAGCGTCCATAGAGAGTAATAATGTCATTAGGAAGACCCAATGACTGAAGATGCTTAAGACATCGTGTGATATACTCAGAGTGAATGACGTACTCGAGAGGACTGTCAGGCTGAAGAAGCATTAAATTCTCGATAAAAGACATATCAAGGTTGGGACCTTTCAGTCCAGGAGTAAGAGGAGAAGCAGGAAAGGCATCAAGCTAAAGGTAGATATGGTGAATGATAAGTCCAAAAAGAATAGCCTTGCTCGGTTGTTTCTGAACACCGACCTCATGAAAAGATATCTGAAGCCAACGTCTAGACTGAATAGGAGTGCCCGTGACCATAGAATAGAGAAAGATTAGGTCAGGGCCAGTAACAGTGTTATTTGACTCTAATCATCCAAAAATCAGGTAAGTGATCAGTCGATGACAGTAATAGAGAGAAGGGAATTTGAGACAGCAGGCTTTGAGCCTCGAGGGATGGAAAGAAGTATCGAGTACGATCTCCTTCCAGAATATGTTACAATCAAAGACCGTAAATTTGGCATTAGCAATGCCCTCAGTGGGAAAGTCGAATAAGGCATCAAACTCTGCAAGAGAAAGAGTGTAGTGTTTACGAAAGAGTCTAAAGGTATAGGAGAAAGACATATCGAGTCTAAAAAACTATAAAAAGTTAAGTGTGACAGACTAAATGTAGTGGTTAGGAAGAAAAGTGAAATTTGACCAACTAACATTAGCCAAATAACACATAACATCATCCTCTAATCCAATAGGATGACACACAAAATGAGAGTGAGAGAAGACTTTCTCACTCAAAATGGATTGGCGAATAGCTGATATAGGAGTCTGAGCCAGAGGGCCAGAACCTGGAGGAATAGTATGCTTAACTCGACGTCCATAAGACAAAGAGTCACCATAAGATAGAGGAGCTGATATGATCAAAAATAGGAATTTTGACAGGAAAATGGAATTTTTAAAAAATTTGACAGCAATTTGACAGAGTTTGGAAAAACTCAAAAATTTAACCTGCATGAAAATTAATAATATTTGACACATAACTCAAAAATACAATCCTAAATAGTTTACTGTAAAGAACCAAAAGCTAAAAGTGATTAGAAATACTTCAAAATCATAAAAGAAAATGGAATCAAAAATTGAATAAAACAACAAAAATTGAAATTGAAAACAAGGATTGTAAAGAAACAAACTAAAAATGAAGATTGAAGGAATGGGTAATCAAATTTAGAGTGATTTGAGATAAGTTTGAGTGGATTTGGTTGAGTTTTGAGAGAAATCAGAAAAATAACCGGCAAACAGTACCGGTGATGGCAGAAAATCAAGTTTAAATTAGGGTTTCTGTATCGCATATGGGCATACCACTAAAGAGTACGGCCGTATGGCTCAAAAATGCTTGAAAATTTTTGAAAATCCTCTATTGTGTATGGGCATACCACTGAGGGCTTACGATCATACAAGAGCTGTCAGCAAAAATCTGATTTTTCAAAGAATCAATGGTATGGGTGGCGTTCAAAAAATATGTATGGTCGTACCTGAGTTTCTAGTAAAATTACAAGTTTTGAAGTTTGAATGTGTACAGGCATGCTGATAAAGATTATACGGTCATACACAGCATTTGCAGAAGTTTAGAGTTTGAAGATTGAGAGACGTACGGGCGTACCAAAACATGTATGGTCGTGCAGTGACCAAAAGTCAAAAAATTTTGAAAGATTTCTAAGAAATTTCTGAGATTCTTAAAGTCCACCAAGCATTCCTACTTCAAAAATAATCCATCTATAATCCCTAGCTCATGTTTGATGAAGTTTAAACGTTCTTCACTAAGAGGTTTTGCACATTATCACGTAAGAAATGGTACCTGATATCAATGTGCTTAATCCTAGAATATTAAATGGGATTCTTAGACAAGTTTATTGCACTAGTATTATCACATTTAATAAAAATGAAAGACACACAAACATTGTAATCCCTCAATTGTTGTTGAATCCATAACACTTAAGCACAATAACAACCTGCAGATATATACTTAAATTCTGCAGTTGACAGAGAAACACAACTCTATTTCTTGCTAAACCATGAAACCAAACAATTCCCTAAGAAATGACAAGTACCAGAAGTACTTTTCCTATCTAACACTTTACCAGCAAAGTCAGCATCAGAATAAGCAATGAAGTCAGAAGAATCATTCTTAGCATACCACAAGTCATAATGCATTGTGCCAATCAAGTATTTGAAAATATGTTTCACAGCATTTAGATGCGATTCCCTAGGAGATACCTGAAATCTAGCACACATACATACAGTAAACATAATGTTAGGCCTAGAAGCATTTAGGTAAAGTAAGCTACCTATCATACCTCTATATTTCTTTTAATCTAGTGGTTTGCCACTTTCATCCAAGGAAAGCTTTATGGTAGTGCTCATAAAAGCCTTGCTAGCTTTAGCATCTTCCAATCCAAATTTCTTCAACATCTCTTGAGTGTACTTGAATTGATTGATAAAGATTCCATCTTCGCATTGCTTGACTTGAAGTCCTAAGAAGTACTTCAATTCTCCCATCATGTTTATTTTGAATTCTCCCTGTATATACTTGGAAAAATCCTTGCACAAATCTTCATTAGTAGCACCAAATATTATATCATCAACATAAATTTGCACAAGCAAAATGTCATATTTATAATGTTTAATGAAAAGTGTTATGTTTGCTTTGCCTTTTTCAAAACCATTATCAATTAAAAAATTACTTAACCTATCATATCAAGCTCTAGGGGCTTGTTTAAGGCCATATAAAGCTTTACCAAGTTTAAAAACATGATTTGAAAAGTTGAAATCTTTAAAACCAGGGGCTTGTGCAACAAATACTTCTTCACCAATAAAACCATTATGAAAAGCACTTTTCACATCCATTTGAAATAATTTGAAATTCATGTATAATGCATATTCTAACAACATCTTAATAGCTTCTAATCTATCTACGGGTGCAAAGGTTTCATCAAAATCTATTCCTTTCTCTTAATAATAGCCTTGTGCAACTAACCTAGCCTTATTCCTAGTTATAGTACTACTCTCATCAAGCATATTCCTAAACACCCATCTAGTTCCTATAATAGAAGCATCTTTAGGCCTAGGTACTAAAGTCCATATCTTATTCCTTTCAAATTGATTTAATTTATCTTGCATAGCTAGCACCCAACTTTCATCATTTACGGCATCATTAACATTCTTAGGTTCAATTTGAGAAATAAAAGTAATATTGTTATGAATATCCTCATAATGAGTTAGTTACCCCTTTAGATGTTTCACCTATAATGAGCTCCTTGGAGTGTCCTTTCAAAAATTACCACTCCTTCGATAGATCATGCTCAATTTAAGTTGCAACAAGGTGAGGAGGATGATCATTGACCTCTTCCTTTTCAGCATCCTTTGGAATAGCTTCTTGTTGATTCTCATGTTCTTCACCTTATTCTAATAGGATTCCTACATCATCATCAATAATTTTCTTTCTTAGACCAAGGGAGTTAATCTCATCAAAAATAATATGCATTGGTTCCTCAACAACTAAAGTTCATTTATTAAACACCCTATATGATTTGCTAGATGTTGCATACCTTAAGAATAACCCTTATTAGTTTTAGAATCAAATTTCCCAAGGTTATCCTTGGTGTTTAAAATGTAGCATTTGCAACCAAATACTCTAAAGTATGAAATTCTTGGTTTTCTACCATTCCATAGCTCATATTAAACACCCTATATGATTTACTAGATGTTGCATACCTTAAGAATAACCCTTATTAGTTTTAGAATCAAATTTCCCAAGGTTATCCTTGGTGTTTAAAATGTAGCACTTGCAACCAAATACTCTAAAGTATGAAATTCTTGGTTTTCTACCATTCCATAGCTCATAAGGAGTTTTATTCAAATTTGGTCTTAAATGAACTCTATTTAAGATATAACAAGTAGTATTGACCGCTTCGGCTCAAAAGTATGAAGGCAGTTGATAGTCATCAAGCATTATACGTGCCATGTCACAAAGAGTTCGATTTTTCCTTTCAACTACCCTATTTTGTTGAGAAGTTCTAGGAGATGAAAAGTTATGTTTTATGTCTTAATTGTTATACCCACATTAGAGACCCTAGGAGTTATGCATTTATGTGTGCGTATGTATAGTAGAATGGTAGGATTGAATGGTGTATGTTATGTGAATGAATGTGCATTGATGGTTTTGTGATTATATTTCTGTGTATTGTGCCATATGTATTTATTGGCTTGATCATGTGTCGTCGCCTTATTGAGGAGCGTGTCTTCTCGGTTGGATAAGGGACGGCGTACAGATGCGATTTGGTATGCTTTAGAAGTGTGTTTAGGGCTAGCAAGGAAGTTTGTGTCAGTTACGGACGAGTTTAGGCTTGCTAAAAGGTATAGGTTAGATTTTAAGAAGTGGTACGGGTGTATGGAAGGGTTGTACGGTCGTACGAGACAGGGGAACTACAGGGATTTTAGGTCCTGGAGGGCGTACGGGCGTACCAAAGGGGGTACGGCCGAACGCGAGCTTGCAGGAATTTTGGTTTATCAGTAACATCAAGTACGTACGGGTGTACCAAATGGGGTACGGGCGTACCATTGCTCGCAGGAAATGGTGTCCATCAGAAGTTTTGGATCGTACAGGCGTACCAGTATCCGTACGATCGTACGCGACTTTAAATTGACTTTTTAAGGGTTAAGACAGACGGTTTTTCCTTAATTCCTTCCTTTTTCCTTTAGCTAAAACATCCCTAAACCCTACCACATATCCCCCTTAGCGATTCTAAGCGTCCCTAGCGTACGAGAACACGGAATAGAATCTAGATACGATTAGAGACAAGATCACCGGCTTACGCTAGACATAGCTTGATTGTCAGGTTAGTGCTAGCTTTACGTTTTTAGCCACTTTCGGCTTGTTTCTATTGCCAGGAGACTTGAACCAAGTCTAGGCTTGTCTTTCTACCTTGTATTTTATTCTTTGAGGCGTGCTATATGCATGATTATTGTTGTGATGCTTGGATTGATGTTTTCTTTGCTTGATGATGCGATGAATTGTCCAAGCTTTCGTGTATATGATGAATTGATGTTAATGACATGATGACATGCATGGAGATGAATGATGAAGAAAGCAAGAGAGAAAAGAAGATGAGAAATGAGGGCAGAGCTCAGCTTTGAGCACACTGGATCAATAAGGAATGGGATTCCTTCAGGAATCATTAGAAATGTAACCTCCCGAGAAGGGAGATGAGTCTCGAGACCTATAATAGGATCGAGTGCAGAGCACTCCACAGTTAAATGGCCTCCTATGGGAGATGAGTACCGGTACCTATCGGGATTCAGTGTGTGCGAAAGGAATGTGCACAAATACAGGAAAATAAGAGTGAATGAGAGAAAGAAGGATGAGGGAGAATGTTAGGAGCATTGACATTTGCATTGCATAAGATGTTTATGATGAATTGCTATATGTTGCATGACTGTTTATATGTGTTTCTAGCACCACTGAGTTTATCTCAGCGTTTGTCATTTGATGAACGTAGGTTCAGAGCCCACAGGTGAGCGTACAGAGAAGGATTAGAGGTCGTCAGTTGAGACAGACTGATCTCGACTTGGTACGGGACTTCTGCAGCATACTCCGATCCTCTTTTTGGTTGTGTAGCTAGGGTGGCAGTAGTTATGTAATTATTGTATAGCTTTTGGTGGTATTTTGTACACACTCACATATTGTATAACAGGTTATATATATATGAGATACAATATAGCCTGTTATTGTATGTTGCTTGAGTGTATATTGAGTTTATCCAGGGTATGCTTGCGCATCACGTTACTTTCGTCGCACGACCACCATTACGCTTAGAGATGTGTCCCCATACGACGTCTGCACGATGCATCCCTTGTGGTGCAGGCACTGGTCTTCTTCTGGGGGCCGCTGTCTGTGTCACGGGAGCATGTCCTCCTGGGTATGGGCCGGGTGTGACATTGATAATCATAAAATAATTTAAAGCTTTCATTTTGAAATTATTTTCCATGATCACTCCTTATTGAGGAAATGTAATAACCCTTTTCATTTTCCATTCTTTTAATCAATGTTTGAAAGCGTTGAATGCATCATCTTTATGAGCTATAAATGAAACCCAAGTAAACCTAGAGTAATCATTAACCACAATAAGTGCATAGTGCATACCGCCTAAACCAGTAATCCTAGTTGGACCAAATAAATCTATGTGAAGCAATTGAAGAAATTTAGAAGTGGTTACCTTATTCTTTACCTTAAATGAAGACTTTACCTATTTTCTCATTTGGCAAGCTTCACACACTTTGTCCTTAGTAAATTTAATCTTTGAAAGTCCTATAACATGTTCATTCTTCCCGAGATCACCAATGCTTTCGAAGCTAGCATGTCCAAGCCTTCTATGCCAAAGCCAAGAATCTTTACTGATGGAAACAAGACACTTCATATTTTTGTTAGGAATAGAGTCTAAGTCAATCATGTAAACATTTTCTAATCTATCATCTTGAAAAACTAACCTATCATCACTAATCCTATAAACAAAATATCCTTTGGGATCAAAAACAACTTTATAGCTATTATCACAAAGTTGACTAATACTAAGCAAATTATGTTTTGATCCCTCTACTAACACAACTTTATTAATTGAAAAGTTAGAATCCTTACCAACTTTACAATTCCAATAACCTTACCTTTGACATTGTCTCTAAAGGTGACATTATCTCTATCAAAATGCTCTAAAATTATGAATAGGCTTGCATTTTCGGTCATATGCCTTGAACATCCACTATCAAGGTACCATTTGTTAACATTTATCTTAGAGCTCAAGTAAACCTATCAAAAACAAATGCATTTATCTCTTTTTAGGTACCCAAATGTATTTGGATCCTTGGAGGTTAGAGCCATACATATCATCATCATTCCAATGCATTTTCCTAATGAAACATCTATTAGTAGTATGGCCCTTTTGATTGTAATAGTGACATGTAACATTCCTAAATCTAGAATGATTATACATATACTTCTTCCTAGATAAATGAGAATAACCATTATTGCATAAGCATGAACAATGATGCACCTTATGGTATGCATTCTATTGGTTTTAGGATGGACATTTTTCTTTTTGAAATCCTTTGGCTTTTGTGCTGAGGTGGAAGCTTTAACAAAAACCATACCTTAGAAGTGTAAGAAGAGTTTTTGTTAAAACCAAAACCTTCTTTATTACCACTAAGTTTTTGATGTTTTAAAATTGAATCAATTTTAACACCACTTTGTTCAAACCTGGATAAATTTTCTTTCAATAAGTCCTTTTCTTTTGAAAGCTTAGCATTTTCATCTTTCAAAACTTTGCTTTCTTTTTCAACCTTTTCAAGTTTGATTTTGCAAGAATCAAGTTCATTTTGCAATTCAAGTTTTTCTTTTGAAATGCATGCATGTTTACTTTTAAGTGATTGATGTTTCCTAGCTAAGTTTTCATATTATTCTAGGAGTTCTTCTAATACATCACATTCATCATCATTATCACAATCATCATTGCTATAATAAGATTGAGATGATGTGGTTACCTCTTCCTTATCATCGTCTAAGAATGTCATGAAGCATAAATTTATTGCTCCTTCATCACCGGATACTTCCTCATTTGATTCACTATCATCATCCCATGTTGCCTTCAACGCCTTCTTCTTGTAAGGTTTGAATGGCTTGTTGAGATGAGGACATTCATTCCTCATGTGTCTTAGCTTGTTGCATTTGTAGCAAATGGTTGGACCTCTTCTAAATGTGTCTCTTCAGTTTTGGTCCTTCCTTGCATTAATTAGTCTCTTGCTATCCTTCTCAAATCTCTTCTTTTAAATGAGAAGGTTCTTTATTTTCTTCAAAAGGAGAGCAACCTCATTGTTGATTTCTCCTTCACTTATTTAGGGGGCATCATCATCATCTGTTAAAGCCTTAAGCACAATCCCTCTCCTCTTGTCTTCCTCAACTCCTTGTTTGAGAGTGATCTCATGTGTAAGGAGTTTGCCTAGCAGCACATCGGTTGACAAAATTGACAAGTCATTCACTTCTTCAATGGAACTCACTCTCGCTTCCCAATCCTTCTTTGGAAGTGCTCACAAGATCTTGTTGTTGATGTCCTCCTTTTAATACATCTTGCCTAGCTTCATCAATCTATTAGTGATCACAATGAGGCAATTATACATTTCTGAGATGCTCTCATTAGTATTCATTATGAATAGCTTGTATTGATGAGTTAACAACTAAATTTTCTTGGTCTGAACTTGATTGGTTCCCTCATAATGAGTCTCTAAGGTGACCTAAATCTGCTTAGCCATAACATAATGCGAGACACGTCCGTATTCTTCATGGATAATTATGCAATAAAGCATGTTCATTGCCTTCTTGTTCCGTGCATTTGCCTTAAATTCCTTTCAAGTCCATCAACTGTGATTGTTGGTGAAGAAAACTCATTCTCTATCAAGTCAAACAAATCAACTCCATCGCTTTCCAAGAAAACTTCCATCGGATGCTTCAAATATGGATAGTCTATACCATCAAAGAAGGTGGGTCTTGTGTATGATTGGCTCTCAATGCTTCGGGTTGCCATAGGATCTTTAACTCTAAAATTTTACTTCTAATTATAAATGAGCACCAAGCTCTGATACCAAATGAAATCCCTACGAAATTGGCGACACGTGCTTATAGTGGTTCAACATAACTCTTTGCTTACGTCCACTTCTCCTAAGTCTTTAACTTAGGGTTCCACTAAATTAATCAATCAATTACAATAAAGGATTCCATAATGAGAATCCTAACCCTAGTATTTTGCAGGCTCACACTTAAACCTTTACAATGATTTACAATCTCACAAAAAATAAACTCTCAATTATAAGATAATGCCCAAGCATTAATCACACACTAACCTAAGAGTACAATATCCAACACTTAGGTTGTGAGAATAAAGCACAATGAGAATTTACAACACACGATTAAGATTCTAACAAGTAAATTTACTTGTAAATGAAGTTTATAGCTGAAAGGAAGCTTTTCTCACAGAAAAATAGCCGTTGGAAAAGTAATAGCAATGTGTAAGTTCTAAAAAAGATCCGTTAGAAAGACTTTAAAATCTTTCTACAGATGCACATATTATCGTGCGGATACCCGTACATCCGTACCGATTTAAAAACATGGATTCAAAAACTATGCAAAAGCTCGGTGCGATCATACCAAACATTGGTACCCTCGTACCTCCCTAATGAAATGATATTTCCTTGAACTATAAAATTTCCTGAAATAGTTTAAACCTTTTCCTAAGGAAAACAAATCCTCAATCTATATTATTATTTCTTGGAAAACCTCTAAATTGCATTGAGAAATTCCATGTTACAAACTTGATAAGTCATGTGAAACCGTTTATAGTATTGCATGAAACTCATTCTAATTAAGAATGTTTTATTCCATATATGATTTTTCAATCTATAAGATGAAAAATAATATACAAATACATATAATCATATTTATTAATAATGATAGATCATTATCAAATTTAAGGGAAAATATTACTATTCACGTTAGAATAAAATGATTTATTGCATAGGATTAAATTAAACGTTTCCTAACACTCCATTTTGAAAGTTTAAAAAGTGGAATTTTGAAGAATTTATTAGCCCTTTCAAAACTTTTCAAAAAATCCTTGCTTTGAATCTTTCCTTTTCTTTCAAAGAACTCTTATTATCATGTGAAGCCATAATCTATTAAGCCCAACCAAATAAAAAGTTGGGGTTTTAGTTTGATTAGGGTTAATTATAGAAATGATATATTTTATTTTATATTTTATAATAATATCATGCTTTTTTAAATGTTATACAAATAACAATTTTTTTTACAAAATTAATGAGTTCTTTAAATTGTAAACTTTAAGTAAACTTGCAATAAACTTTTTTTACAACATAAAGTAAATTGAAATTAAAACTATGTGAAACACTTTTCAAGTACTATTTTAAAAAAATTAACATTTTTGATATATTTTAAAAAAATCCCTTTTGGTCAAGGGTGAGCTTATGATCCATTTGATTTGATATTTTTTTTATATATTCAAAATTGGAATCCAACTTTTAAGGTTGAACAAAATCAACAAATTGGATTTGGTTCAATTTTAAAATTTTGAATTTAAAAAGTATTTAGTTCAATTCAATTTAATAAAATTAAAATTTTTGATTTAAAAATTGAAATAACCGAAAAAAATGATGTAAAAAATCAAACCAAACCGTTCGAATCCATAAACCCTATCAAATTTTATCAATTTCATTTTGTACTTTCAACTTTGTTTAGCTTTTTCAAATTTTTAGAATGAAACTTAATCAAACGAAATTTTCATGGCACATTGAATTAGCATTTTTCAAACATGGTAAAGTATCATGAAGAACGAACTGTATAATAAGGATCGATTTTCAAACAAATCCAGATAAGATTGTTTCAAATTTTCTAACTCTTATCTTTCAGATGTAATACTAGATAAATAAAGCTGGTCATCCTTCAACTCTCATTCATTCAGATGTATTATCAGTTATATTTCAAAATCTTTCAAACCAAGTACATTCTCTGTAATCGGAGAAGGATGGGCTTGAACATCACCAATGTGATCGACTTTAAATGGTGGCCACAAATCCGATTATTGATTTGGTTTCCTTCCAATGCATGAAAATATCCATTTTGTATGCGTAGAGAAGAAACCATGTCGAATTTGAACAAATGTTTGCATGTATAGATATAAACCACAGAGGAGTCGAATTATAAAGACATGGGAGTAGGGTGGTAGGAAGATGAGAGAGTACAATGAAGAAAGTAAGCAGTGATATTATGATGCTGTAAACTACAACAATTTAAATGACATAAAGAACATGAACCCAAACATTAATAGAATAAAGATCAGCTCAACAACATCAAATGACATGGGTATCAGCTTGAATAATAAAACATTTTTCAGAAAATGATCTTGTAAAACTTGAATTTGGTATGGCTCGCAAGTGATGTTCACATAGTTTTAAAGGCTTAAGGTGCACCAAAGCGCTAAAGTATTATGGAGCCAAGGCGCAAGGCAAAAGCACACTTGAATGGAAATCGTAAATATGAGATCAGAGGAAGCTCATATGGCCTTAAATACTTGCTAAACTATCAAGTGTGTTACCTCATTCATCAAGTCTGACGTACCAATTGAAAGACAACGATGATTTAGTGAACAAGATATCCCAAATCAAACAAACCAAACAAAACATGTTTTGCGAACCTACAAAATGCAGACGTAAAATTATTATCAAAAGAAATGGTAGATGCAAACTTCAATGATGGGAAAAGCTTCCCTTAAGATCTCACCCCTTCGTCTCTAATTTGAACTCTTTTCCTTGCCTTCATCACCAACAGCATCAGTGACAAGATTCATGGGTCTCTGATCAATCACCTCGTCAATGATTCCAAACTCCTTGGCCTCTTCAGGGGTCATAAAGTGATCTCTATCCATATGTTTCTGAATCCATTCAATTGATTGTCCCGTATGCTTGGAGTATAACTGATTAAGCGAATCCCAAACTCGAACGATCTGCTTGGTGTGAATGGTCATATCCTTAGCCTGCCCACTATACCCACCAGAAGGTTGATGAATCATGATTGTTGCATTAGGGAGAGCTTTTCTCTCACCCTTGGCACCTGCAGTCAAAAGGAGAGAAGCCATAGATGCAGCTTGACCTAAACAAATGGTATTGACTGGTGACCTTATATACTGCATCGTATCGTAAATAGCAAGACCTGCACAAAACAACCGGATATTACCATCAAGGCAGGGAGAGCCAAATCCCATCAAGAGAAATTATAGATTGGTTATGGAGGTTGAGATCGAAAAATCAGATGCATTGCAACATTCCTACCAGGAAACAGGACAGGGAGGGGGGAGCAAGCTTAAACAAAACGCTAATAGTACATTAAAGCTGCACACACAGACGGAAATCAAGCAAGAATTCCAAACAAATCAACATACTTGAAATACGATGAAGTCCTGATAAACGAGAAATGACGATGATTTTCAAACAAAGCAATAAATAATCAGATACAGAGGGGTTATGGAAAGTGAACCAGCAGTGACTTGGCCACCAGGGGAGTTGAGATACATGTGAATGGGCTTGCTTGGATTCTCAGACTCGAGGAAAAGAAGCTGAGCAACAACTACATGGGCAGTATCATCATTGATAGCACCATTGATGCAAACAATTCGTTCCTTCAAAAGCCTGGAGAATATATCATATGCTCTCTCTCCTCGAGATGAATGCTCTATCACCATCGGAACAAGGCCATAAGCCCGAGTGTTCCTAATTGCATGCTTCGACAACATGGGAATGCCGCTCCTAGGGGTCGTTACGGTAAAGAGTTTGGCACTAGAGATGAATCCCCTCATGGCGACCTCAGGCTGCGAGAAATTGAGAGGGCGGAAATTCAGAAAAGAGGTCGAAGAAGACGGTGACTTTCTAGGGAAGTTGGGAATTAAACTGCTGCTGATGGTGGCAGTGGTAGCGTTGGCGGATTTGAAGGAGATTGTCATAGGTAATCTCCTTCCGGTGACTTTTTTTTTCCTAAAAAAACATTAGGGGATCCGCGGCATTTGATTTCCGGCGGGTGCTAATGTTATTTTTTGGGATAATTAGAAAAAGAAGAGGAGAATTTAGTTTTTCATAAATTTATATTAAATCTTAGAAATGTTATTTTTAAAATGTTTTTAAAAATTTATTATTTTATAATTTTTCAAAATACATCATATTTTTATATTTTTATTTTTGATTAATTTAAAAAATATTTTATTTTATTTTTTTATATGATTTTGATTAACATCCGTTTACTTTATGTTAATATTTCAATTTTAAGAATTATTAAAATTAATAATTATTGATTTTAAGTTTGTGATTAATTAATTTAACCAGATTTTATTTATTTGATTTATTAATTATTAGATTTTTGGAAATAATATTTTCTTTTGTTAAATCACATCAATGTTATTGTTATATACTTGATGAATATTTTAATTAAGATCTTAATTGGATAAATTGTATATTTGATGATTTTTTGATATTTTTTTGATAATAATATTTTGGATATTATAGTAATTATTTCAAATTATAAAAGGATAATTATCTTATATCTTTTAAAAATATTTGTTAATTTGATTTATTTTCAAAATAATTTATTTACATATTCAATATACTTGATTTTTTAAAAAGCAAATATATTAAGTTTTAAGCAAATTCAGTATATGAAAATCATAAAATTACTTGCATTAAGTCATTAGATGGTTTTTTTGAAAAGTTGTATAAGGAGGATTTTTGGGAGATTTTTTAAGGTATTTTGGAAATTTTGTTAAGAAATTTTTGAGAATATACCTTATGGAGTTCAAAATCAATTATTCTTCAAAAAAATAATGTCTACCTCTAACAAAACGATTTCAAAGATAACTTCCATATTCCAAAAATATAAAGTTTTTAGAAATCAATTTTAATAATAAATTTATTTGTTACTTAAATCTAGTTTATTGAATTAACGTGATAAAAGTTATTTTTAAATTGATTTTGATTAAGTTACATATTTATACTGTATGTATTTATAGATTATAATAGTTATATTTTCAATTATAAATATATGAGTTTTTGAATGAGTTTTGCATATAAGAAATGGATAACAAAATGACTAAATTGATATACATCTAAGTGTTTTAAAGAGATTTATTTTGAATATTTATTCTCAACATTTTCAATAGAAATTGTAATAGTTGTGAGAATTTCTACTCTAAACTTTTCCCTTATTTTGAAAGGATTGTCAAGTCTCTGATATTAACCTGTAAGGAAGTGACTTGAGTTCACTGTATTAAAGTTATCAAGTTAGCCTACTAAAACTTAAAAGAGATTGTGAGTTAGTTTACTAAAAACTCTTAATTGTAAAGATTTCAAGTTAGCTTTTAATAACTTGTTATAGTGTTTTGATATAATGGAGTCTCAAAACATTAGTTTTAAGAGGGTGAATATAAACATTTAGATCAAATCACTATATATCGTGTGTTTATAACTTCCTCTCTATTTTTTTATTTTTTAGCCTGTTAATTTTCAAAAATTTAATTTTAAAAGGCTTTTATAAAAATGATTTTACTCTAATCAATCTATTGTTTTTCAAATGGGAATTTTCTAAGAAGAATCAATTTATCTTCCACTACTTTGATTCGTCCTTGAATTGATATACTTAGTATTTTATTTAATTAAAAAAAATTTGCTAAACTTTAAATTAGTTCACTGATTTTAAATATAGTTTACTAAAATTGATTTAATTCTTTTCTAACCTATCAATTTACCCCCTCTTGACTGCTACTTTTCGGATTAACATTAAATTCATAAATAAATTCATAAATAAATTAAAAATATTCATTAATTCATAAATCGTTTATTATTTAAAACTAAATAATTTTTAATAAATTAAAATATAAAAACAAAATAAACTATTAAAATAGGATAAATTGTGAAGACTCTCTAATATTAAAGGAAAGAAAATGATAAAGAAAAAAGGGAGAGGAAAGTGATTTTACTTTGTTTAGGAATAAAATAAAAAAAAGAGAAGAGAAGGAAAATAAAGTTATTTTCCCTATTAAGAATCAACCCAAAATAAGAGGAATATATGAATAAATTGGACAAATTTCACTATTCAATTTAAAATTATAGATTTGTCTTACTATATCTTTAAACCTAAAGGTAATCTATACCTATGTTTGTGTTTTGTTTTACTCCTTTCTATCTTTTAAATTTATCAACCACTCTCATTACCTTCATTGCTATAACTTTAAATCTATCATGACTATCATTGTCACTTGATTTTGTGGTTTTACATTTTCTAGGTATATTTACATGGTCATTCATTGAATGGAATTATACTTCCAAAAAAATGGAATTAGAAATAATAAAGTGGACTTAAATGGATTTTATGTTTTAATATCTTTGCATAGGTATCCAAACAAAAGCATATTACATATTCTTTGTTATTTCAGTTGAATTCCTTGCATTTAATAACAAAAGATGAGGCTTTAGGCTTTCATTTTTCTAATAAGCATGAACAAAAACTTGACTATCGTGGTGGTTACATGAAGTTGCTTAAAGGTGACATTGATGAGAAGAAATTTGATGGCCACTCTTCATATAGATTAAAATAATTCTATATTAACATTCAATTGTTTTATTATTTTAAAATGCTCATTTGGTAATTTTGGTTGGTTTGAGTATTATGTTTAGACTTTATATCTATGGTTATAGTACCAAGAAAGTTGATGTCATTCTTAATTATAATGATACAAACCATTTATCAAAGAAGGAAGTTCTATGTGAAATTGATCAACTAACTCATGTATTCATATTAGTTATTCATCCATATGCCACTTATAACATCCTTATTGACATATGGAGAATCAAATTGGTAGTTTATATACTAACTATAACCTTCTTCCACCTAAGAAAATCAAGGATCCTAAGGATAAGAAAGTAACTAATTCACATCTTAATAATTCTAACTTGTATTAGCATTTGTATTTTGGTGATTATGCAAATTTTAGACTTCAAAGTAACTAAAAGATTGAGATGACAAGGAATTCATTCTTGACTTTAAGGATAAGAAACTAGAGGTATATTGCTTGTTATGTATATCTTATATAGTTTATATGTAACTTAGGCCAAATTACTAATGAATATGAATATATATATATATATATATATATATATGAAGCTATTATATTATATTTCTTTTACCCCTATCATGATGATATTCTAAAAAAGATTCTAGATTTTAGTATTAGAAAGGTAGATTTTGAAGTTTTTATCGGAGTAATCAATATGCCTCTATTTGGAAGGTAAAAAATATATATTAATAAAGGTGGTTTGTAATTGGCTTAAGGATTAGGATGATGAAGAATATGGTGATTAGACTACCTTAACCATTGGTAACCTTGAGTATAAAGGTCTATGGAAACCCAAGGTTTGTAAATCTATGATTAAGTTAAAGGTGGTGTATACAATTATCAAAATAAGGTCATATTTAATGAAACTCTCTCTTTGCAAGAAATTAAAATATCAAACTACAAGGGTAAGTTAAAGGCATCAATGATTGATAATCCATTTTTTTGATACAATCATGACCATGGAGATTCTACATTCAAGTAATGGAAATTTCAAATTCTATCATAGGTTCAATTAGAAATATTCAGATGGTGTTTTGAACCTATAATTGATAAATCCAATGATTCAAATCCATCAATCTCTTAATTATTATGTTTCAAGGAAGCTTTATCATAGGTCAAAGTTATCTTGAAGCTAAAATCAAAATAGTCATAATTCAATTAGGATTCTTACTTCAACTACGATTCTTAATTATCAAGGATTCCTATTACAAGAAGGCTTCTTACAAAAGATATGATCTTGATAAATCATTATTTAATAATGAATCCTATTATAATTAAGATTTCTATTTATTTAAGGATTTTGGTTTAGAATCCAATAAGGAAAATTAGCCAAACCAATTCCTAATCTAATTGGTTTACATAAATTTCTATATATTTTATTAGTTTTTATATTATTTTTCGAAGTTAGATTAGGGTTAGGAAAACTAAGTTCTTATCGAATTGAATTTGTGTCATATATATTATGTATACAATGGTATACCAAGGTCAAAATACATAACATCAATTTAATAATATTCTTTTCTTCAAATTGAATTTTTATTCTTGTGAGAATAATTTCTTTAATTTTATATTAAGATTATTGATGTATTTTCTTGAGTTTATTCTTAGTTTGCTTAATATTTTTCCTATTTAATTCATGCTTAATTAACACTAAATTTAGGTTAAGGGTTTATCAATCCTTAGAACCATTTAGGTTTAGACTAATTAGGAGGGATTAATAAATCAATTAGCTTGAAAAATTATGAAAG
The DNA here is from genome assembly GCA_948192965.1 of Dalechampia spathulata. Classification (NCBI taxonomy): domain Eukaryota; kingdom Viridiplantae; phylum Streptophyta; class Magnoliopsida; order Malpighiales; family Euphorbiaceae; genus Dalechampia; species Dalechampia spathulata. The sequence continues at coordinate 50,535 of CANYBF013366629.1, forward strand.
AGTTCTTAAATCAAAAGGTTGAGGTTCCTTGAGCAAAGGTGATATAATCATGACCATGGAGATTTTATATTCAAGAAATGAAAATTTTAGATTTTACCATAGGTTCAATTGGGAGCAATTCAGATGGCATTTTGAACCTAAAAATGATAAATCCAATTATTCAAATCCATTAAGCTATCAATTATTATGTCTTAAGGAAGCTTTATCATAGGTCAAAATCATCATAAAGCTAAAATCGAAAGAGTCCTAATTCAATTAGAAAATGTTGTCACACTCAGCCCATACCTGGGAGGATATGCTCCCGTAGTTGGAATACCGATCTCCCCAAATGGAAACCGATACTCATACCACAAGGGATACCTTGTGTGAGTAATGTGATCAAGTCGTATGGGGACATGTTTCCGTATATGATGACACTAACAGACTAACCTACCCTGGACATCCATTCAATCATACACAATACAGATAAAAAGGGCTAAGAACTGTGCGCACTTATATTACATAGCTTAATGTATCATACATCAAAGGTCAGTCTATACAAGAACATCAGTGATACACGGGACATCTACTACCTTTACGACTATATAGCTATAATATAAAAAGGCTGGAGTATGCATCAAGGTCCAGTACCACTTTGAGATCTGTCTGTCTCTGCTGACGATCCCTACTTCGGCTCAGGTTGCTCTCCCGTAGACTTTGTACCTACGTTCATCAAATGATAAATGCTGAGATAAACTTAGTGGTACTAGTGAACATGAACCAAGTATATAACGGATATGGTCAACTCATTCATCATACATCAATATAATACAAAAGATAACCAAACAGTAATATCAGAGCATGTACCCAATCATCATACATTAGGAATGCAAGTATGCATGTTTTCCTTCTCCTCCTCATCTCTCATTCACTCTAATTTTCCTGTAATTGTGCACATTCCTTTCGCACATACTGGGTCCCTATAGGTATCGGTACTCATCTCCCGTAGGAGGACATATAATTGAGGGGTGCTCGGCACCCATTTCCTACTATAGGTCTCGAGACTCATCTCCCAAAAAGGGAGAGCATTAATCTAATTGATTCCTTAGCGGAATCCTATCATTCATATTGACCCAGCATGCTCAGAGCTTAGCTCTACACTCATCACTCTCTTATCCTTCTACCCTTTCTTTCTCATGCATGTTCTAATGGCACTAGCATCATTTCATACATATATAACCATCAAGCAAACCATAAATACATCAATAACAACTTATCAGTAAGAATCATCTGTATTGAGACCTTACTTAAGTCTCAAGGTACAAAAGGACCCATTAACAAAACAACAAGCATCAACTTAGCACAAACCTGGAGTCAAGCTACTTTGAGTATAGGCTTGAAACCTATACTTAATCACTTGTCTTATAAACTTCTAGCTCGCGCACTCTATTGGCACTTAGGGGCTCTTCTTCTAAAGGACTTGGAGGGTTTAAGAGGGTTTGAAAAGGGTTTAACTGATAAAGGAGGAAGAAACCTTTAATATTTAGCTTTGACTTGTCAAACTTAAGACGCGTAGGGCCGTACCACCATCCGTATGCTCGTACCAAACTAAAACTTCTGATGCACACTTTCCTATGAGGGACGGTACGCCTACACCAATTTTGGTATGCCCGTACGTTCACAATTCACCTAACAAACCCAAATTCCTGCGAGTTGGGTCCGACTGTACTACCCTTTGGTATACCTGTACGCCTTCTCCCCTGTTTGGTACGCCCGTACGGCCTCCCGTACGCCTATACCAAAGTCTAAAATGACCTCTCAACCTTCCCAACTCATTGCTACACTACCTAAACACAACCTAATCATCCCAAAACCTATGTTCCCTCAATCTTGAACCAAGTATACCAGTTCCAACATACATACTAGCCCTAAGCATGTGTTACACATCACGTCACCTACCATAAGCCATCAACCATATACACATCTCCACATACATACATACATAAATAAATACATCAGCATACATATCATGATCCTACCCTGCATCTCATACATTTACATGCATTAACGCAAACCTACCAAGGTGCCTAATGTGGATGTGACAAATATTGTATTTTAGATCCTTTCATATTATGTATTATGTAATGATCATAAATGAACAAATTAACCAAAATTGACCAATTTCAAGAATGATTTGTAACTTTATGTTTACCGTAACTTTAAGTATATCGGTATTGAATTGTGGTAAGTAACATTCTTGCCATTTTTTCCTTTAGTTGTTCAAATTCATAGCGTAAGATTTTAATAAACTATTCTCGTGATTGAGTCAAATGAAATCTAAAAAGGACCTTATTTGCAAATATCTTCATTTATGATGATTGTTTATATGTTAAAACATTTATTAAAGAGAAAAGAATAAGAATGTATGTTTCTTTTGTATAAGTTTTAATCTTTTCAAAGGATAAAATTGATGTTTCATTAAGATTTGTTTAATGTTGCAAGCTAAAAAGGCAATATTTGAAGAGGTAGAAAAGAAAAGCAAAGTAAAGATAGTTTAACCAAGATGAAACATAATTCATACATTTAATTAATATACTTATTAAAAGGAAAAATTACACCATAAAAAATTTGAACTTAATGAAAGGTTCAAACTATTTATGAAAGTTAATAATTAATAACAAATAAAGATTCAAGGAACTAAAATTTATAAAATACCAAGGTTTAAAGGTGGATAGAGAGAAGAAATAATAATAAGAGAGATCATTTGATAGAATCATCATCAATGTACTAAATTTGGTAAGTTATAGCTTTATTAATCCCTTTTCAAGGCAGAAATCTCCTATCAAAAGTAGACATCTAGTAGACAATAATAGCATAAAAGCATAAAATATCCAAATTGCATATGTCATATAAAATAAATTTGTGATCAATAAAATGATAATACATGATTATGATTAAAGTACAACAAAATCAACTCTAATACTAGATAAAAGTTTGTATTTGATGATAAAATATTACAAAATAAACAAATGGATAATGTTTATAACATATATCATAAAGTTCATATATTCATGCCTTATAAAGTATTATATGAAATTAACCTTTAAACTATTAATTCCTCATAACTTTCATCAATGACTCTAATCTTAAAGCTCGTAAAAGACTAAAAAAAATCTTAGTAGCAAATTGAGTATCATATCATTGACCCTAATTTTTCATCCACATGTTGCATTCTCAGATTTCTTCAATATGGCTTGGTACAAGTGTTTATTATCAATCTTAAATTGCACATATGCATTTTAGGCTCCCATGAATGCTTTGGACATGTGGAGCATGTTACATTTTATTTGTGGAAGGTGAACCACATAACATGTATTTTCTAATATGCGAAGCACTTGGTGTTACATGCTCAACACATTTGCTTGAAATGCACATGGTGCATGGCTTTTGCCCATGCAAATCTAATATGCTCTATATGTTACCATACCATTTTGACATAAATGAGGATAAAAAAGTATAGAGTGCATAGGTGCTCTAAGTGTGGGGTGCATGTAAGGTGTATTCCTTGATGTGTTATGCATATCTTGTTACATGTTGCATGTCACGACTTAAAATTGGGGTCATGACTGGTGTGAGATAAGCTATCCTAATCTCACAAGCCTCTTATAAGATTCTTAAACACAACATAATCTTCAATATTATAATATTTATCACACCTCATCAAAACTCTTTCAAAAAGAATATAATGAGATAACACAAAGGATTAACAAATATATTATCAACCTCTAATAACATAAAGATTAATTAGATTACAACATAATCTAACATATAAAACTTGATATATGAAAATCTTATGAATAAATTTTAAAATTTGAAGCTTGATAAAAAGAAATAGTATCAAACTCTTATCCAGAATTAACTTATAACTTACAAAACCTAAAATTGTAAGGGTGAGGTTCCACATGCTCAATGAGAAATTAAACGAGGCAAGGAACTAACCTACCATTAATTCAAATAAATTACTATTGATTATATAAAAAACATAAAAATATGTATATAACATATAAAATACATCTAAACAACTAAATAAAATAATTAAACAAGTAAATAAATAAATTCATATATAAAAAAATAATCATAAACAATGGCAGAATGATCATATAACCACATACACTACCTTCACACCAAATCACAACTTCAAATATCATATATAACTTAATTCGTCATATCCAAATAAATGGTACCAATAACACAAGTTACATTATCTAAAGAACACTCAACCTCATGCACATGTATCATGTAATAATAATTCTTGTATCTTGTAACCACATAATCTTGTAATCTTGTAATAGGGAAGTCTTATAATAAAGTAATCTTGTAATAGGGTACTTTGTAAGCTTGTAATCTTGTAAGGTATAATGTTGTGATCAAGAACAAAGACTGTCATTACAATCAAGTCATATATCATAATTCATCCTCATACAATATAAACAATCATTATCACATTCATAACACAAACCCTCAACATAGTGAACAAGTAATAGATTATATAACACATATTATAAATGCAACCAACATAAGTTGATCATGTAATGCACATAAGCAAATAAAATAATTAATTATTCCCTGACTTTTAGTCAAGCATCACATGCTCTAGCTTAAACATCATGCAATTACTTGAAATAATCTATCCTAATGACTTAATACTCATTGCATATTCCTAAGATATATAATCTAATACAATATTAATTTAATTGTCGAGATACACCTATCAAATAACTCTTTAAAATCAATAAAAACTTAATTTATGCATGACATTTACAAATTCAAATCATCCCAAAATATATCAACTCATCAATTATCAATTATCAATTATCAATGTTAAAATCCAATCCCTAATTAAGAATTTCACCTTAAAATACTAAATCATCTATAAATAAATATTACAAACATACCTATATATTTTTTCTCTTCTTTTGTAATAATCTCTCGAATTTGATTCGTATAAAATCCTTAGACTAATTACCCTCCTCAATTTCTCTCCTAATTTCCCAATTTCCCATTTAATGTTGCAACCAAATTCTCAAATTCCTTTTCTTTCCTTAGTGTGCGTCTATGGTTTTTTTATTATATTAATTATATTAAATTATTAATTAATTAATATTTATTTACTAATATATATATATATATATATATATATATATTATTCATTATAATTAAACCAATTTAAACCTAATATTATTAAACTAATAATAAATTAATCCAACTTAAATAATTTCTATTAAACATTATACTTTATAAATAAGACTAACATTTATAAATTCATAAATAATTTGTATCATTTAAATAATTTTACATATATAACTATAACATATTTTATATAAATTCTCATATGTACATATAATTTTAATATATACTATATTATTTTATCCTATAAAATATAGGGTGTTACATTGTACATATAATATGTTTCTGCACTATATGCTATGCATATAGTATTGCATGTTGCGCATATCACTTTCAAATATATAGAATCTCACATTACTAATGTGTTTTTAGCAACTTCCAACCCTTACTTATAAATATGGCTTATATGTTTGTAGGAAAGAGGTCTAAATTTGATCAATTATGGTCAAACTCTACCAAAATCACTACTCACTTAATTAAGCACTTAATTAAGTTCTTAATTAGGATTTAGAGACAAATTAATCCTTACTTAAAACCCTAATCACATTTTAGAATCAAGATTAAGGCTTAACCATCTTTGGTGAGTGTTGGAATTGTTACGCCCGCGTCTAGGACCCTAGGAGTTTGTATGCCTACACGTACGTATACGTGTATAAATATGTGTATGCATGGATGTACGTGCGTATAGATGTATGCGTATGTGTATATGTATGTGGATGTGTATGTATGTAT